>PVKZ01005970.1:0-42629 GCA_004027375.1 Macroglossus sobrinus | reverse complement strand
TTATAACTTAAGTTGCAACCAAAAAACTGTTATAATCTGACGCAAACTCACAATTAGAACCTCAAGCATGGGAAGTCAAGTTTGCTATTTAATTTATAGTACTAAGATTCACGTGTTTGGGCACATACTTTTCACAATTAATTTTCTCAGTATGTTCTATTCATTCTTGTACTTTAGAGTGCTTCTGGAACAACAAAATATTCTGTTTCAGTTTTCCTAAAGTTATGGGACCATACAAAGTATAACTGCTTTTCTGTAAGGAGCTGGGCTCCATTCACCATTCATTGTTTTATGACCCTGGAGCCACTCTCTCAGAATTTTGTATAACAGAGATTGCAATAAGGCCTAAATGAGATTTTGCAGGCAAAGAAAGTGCTTCACCCTACCTGGCACAGAATGAGGTTCTTAAGAATGCCATTACTTTCCATCTCTTTGCTTCAGTATTCTTGCTCCAGCACAAGTGCTTGTGATGATTCATGGCTCGTTGTCATGCCTTAAAACTCACCTTGTTTTTGACTGAGCAGCATCTGTGTTTCAGAAGAGGAAATAGATTCCTGATGTCCTCTCTCTCATCTATCAATTTTTATGTTATTGATTTTAATATTCTGCTCATTAGACAGATAATTTAATTGTCTGTACATGCTTTGGATTAAACAATGAATTAAGACAAACAGATTTACTTTAAACAATAAACTGGAATCCCACAACTTGAAGTGACATTTGAAACAAAGGTTTCATGAAATCCTCCTTTAAACTCTAAGTCTTTTCTTTACCATCAACTTGAAGTGTAACTGTTTTCCTGCTTTATATTCATAAGAAAAGATGAAGTTTAATATCAAGTCCATTGGAATCCCTTCAGAAATGATTTTTTTGTATTGTTGACTTCAGGGGTAATTTGTCTTCAAACAGAGATCACGTTAAATGGGTTACTTAGGAAAGTGTCTGCCATTTTAGGTTGCAACCTGCAGCTTCGCTTTTCACCGGAAGCTGTGCAAAACCATATGTGGTAGGGTAAATTGAGAGAAGCCCAGCCGGTGTTAACTTGTTCCATGAAGATCTAATGATATACCTACTTTTTTTTGCTGAGGATGCTTTTGTACCAAGAAAGAGCACAACTGAGAGATGCAGGTACCCAATGTCTGACTGATAGCAGATGTGAATCTTTTCTAACAGGTATATAACAAACAAACCTTTAAACGGAATCCAGCAGCTCTTAAATTAAGAACAAGAATACTTATTTTATTTTTTCTATAATCCCATTATTTTGTGATTCAAATGTTAAGTCGTTCTATCTTATTTTTCAGATATATCCAAAAAAGAACAAAATTTCCATACCCTTTGAAAGGTTCTAACCTCATTTCACAGATGAAGCTTGGACAGTTTACTCAGATTTCTTCTTAGGACTAGAAACTGTTTTTTCTCCCTTTAAGGTAAATGATTTTGAAGTCAATATGCTATGTTATTTCCGGTGTAAACAGGCACAGTCTCTGAACAGTACTAGGTTTGAAGTAAGCTTGGAGATTTGTCTAGATTAAATTTAGATCTGCTTTTAGATTCAAAATGACCCAATACATTCAATTTCAGAATCACCTTCTTTGTTTGCTGTGATGTGGATTAGAGACTGCACACCCTGAGATTTTCATTTTCCTTTTTGAGTATGCAAGTGACATTTTCCTGTTCATCTGAAGAATGAAGTAAACCCGATTACATTTGTTCTCCATCTGGGAGCAGGAAATTAACTTTGAAAATGATTTAAATATCTTGCCTGGGGAGGGACTTTTACTGCCCTGAGTTCAATAGTTCAATTTGACAGAAGTCTCTGCCAGATTTCTAATACATAGTTGTGTTTAAAAGAAGGATAAAAATGAGCTGCTTTAAATTTTATTAACTGAATTCTTATATCAGGCCCAATTTGGAGACTGTTAGATTGACAAAGTTGGCCCGATAAACCTTTTAAGTAGACATATGTTACTAGTTTCAAAGGATAAAAAATCCAGGCTTTTGTGTAGAGAAATTCTTCAGGTCTGACAATTATTCTATGTGCGTGCGTGCGTGTGCGTGTGCGTGCGTGTGTGTATCTTATATTGTAACTATAAGGACAGTGCAAGTCAGAAACTATGAAAAATGAACTCAGTCTATTTTGATAATCAAATAAAATGACAGTCATTCTGACACATTTCTTTTGATAAACATAATAATTGTGCTAAAAGTAATGTAGTCAAAGATATTAAGATGTTCACATAAATAACTTTATTTTGAAATTTTTATATAAACAGATGCCAATTTTAGAGTTTTTCTTCTCAGTTTGTTTTTTTACACATAGCCATAATTAACATTGATAACATTGATAACAATTGATAACATTGATAACAATATTCCCTTTTGACCATTTGTTACGCTCTCACACACATATTTGTGTTTATATATTCCTATTCTCTATTACTGATTTTTTTTCCCCCTGGGATCCTTTGTTTCATGCCCTGAAAATAAGATTCCTAATTTTTCCTTTATGCTCATACTTCAAATCAAGTTCTCGTTCAGTATCTACCCAGCAGGAAATAGTTAGTTTAGTTTAAGGGAGGTTGTAGTAGCAAATGATTTCTAAATTTCTTTCTTTTTTTTTTTTAATGATTTGTTTCTTACTCCTATTATATATTTATTGGGAATTGATTATATTCTGCCTTATGCCTTTTTCATTCAAAGACTCAGCTGATGTATCAGTTTCTATTGGGATATTATCAAATTTATGGCAGAGGAAAAAGAGCAGAGGTGCTTTTAAATTTTCTGCTTGGAAGATATAGCATCATGTCCCCTCATATTTAATTGACCAAATAGAGTCATGTGGCCAAACCCAAAAGTCCCTCCCCAGGCAATGTCTGTAGGGCAGGGAATATAATTCTTGCCTAAGGAGAGGTTTGACAGGATTGCATCTTGGATATTTGAAATGTGACTAAAACCACAAATAAAATACATTTTATATGACTCTCTATACATATGCGCATATAAGCCAGTACAGGAAAATGATAGGTGCTCAATAAATATTTGTTGAATGGTTCAAAGAATGAATGTATCCATTGACAAAAATTACTATATCATATACTCTGATATTACTATTCTATTGTATCCCCTTAAATTTATTCTATTTCATTTTGTAAAGTGCTAATCATGACTCACTAAATTGATTTCATGACCTACAATTTAGAAACACTGATTAGCAAGTGTAAGACTATGCAGATAATATTTGCAATCCTTGATTCTGTTCTTTTCCCTATAAAAACATAATAAATATTTTTTAAATATCTTCTGCATGCTAGATATGTATTAGCATTGGTGTTATGAAATAATTATAAAGTTTAATCAGACATCTAAAAAGCTCAAGGTTAATACCTACACAATTAATATAAAAGAAACATATGGAGATAACTCTTATGAGAGAGGTAGAAAAACTGAGAGAATTGTAAAGGTTTCCCCAAGGAAGTGATGCTTAAACTAAGTCATGATAATGAATAATAGGATTTTGAAACATAAGAAAGAACGGCATAAGTAAATTCTAAAGGTGTGAAATTTTATGGTGAGTTCAAAGAAGGCCAAATGCTCTAAGAGAAGATTGGTCAGAAATATTGACAAAAAGTGAGTATTCATACATAACCAACTGACTATTGTTCATCTACTAGATATGTCAGTAATCCTACCCCTTTAAAAAGACAAGGGAAAGGAAAGCAAAAAGTTGTGAAAATTAGAATTTTGTTTCATAAACAGATCATATTTAAGGTTTACAAATTCCCTCACATTATCTCACATATTTATTAGATGAGCTTTTTGTGTCTTCCAAGTGTATTGGGCTGATTTTTTTCTCTCCTTAAAATTTCTCCCATTTGCCATTTGCCATGTACCAATTAGGTAGTTGTAGGACAAATTTGCCTCAATTTCCTTATCTATATAAATAATTTCACAAAACTTACCTTCTATGTCCTTTAGGAAATAATTTGACAGCATGTAACCAAAAAAAAGGCATAATGTTTTAATTTCATGAGAACTAAAAGAATAACCCAGAACAGATAGAATGGCCCAAGAGTGTTGAGGCCACCATCACTGTGTTCCTATAGTTTTTCCTCATGCTTGCATGATAAGTCTTGCCTTTCAGTTAAAATACCATACATCAGGCAGAAAGGAGAAAGAAACAGTGAAAAATAGGCAAGCCTAAAAAAGCAATCTAAACTTTTCCAGGAACTCCTAACTTTGACTGACATCTTAATGGCCTCAGTCCATATTCATATCAATTAGTCACTTCCAGCTGCAAAGGAGTCTGAGAAATAAATTTAAACTGTGATACTGCTACCTTGAGTAAAATTTGAGTTCCTGATAATAAGTGGAGAATGTTAATTGCCACATCCTCCTACCTCACAGTGTTGTTGAAATCAAATAAGAGTATAGGTTTGAATAAACAAGTAATTTTAATAATCATGAGCATATACAATATTAAAAAGTAAGAAATACACAAAATTAAACTTAGTTGGCTAGTTGTTTCTGACATAAAAAATGCTTGGAAATTCCAGCAGGCAACCTAATCATTCAGACGCATAGGTACTACATTGATGTACACAGTATATAAACATTTAATTATCTATATGCATATGCCTTTATATGTTATTCACAGATGATTTACACTAGTTATGTTTCACACATATGTAGATGTGCCATGTATAATTATATAAACAAAAAAATAACTGAAAAATCAGATACTATTTTTCTCTTAATTTTATGCTACTGACTCAAATTTTTCCACAATGTGATATTATGAATTTATTTTAGAACTTCCCACCAAAGAGCTTAAGATTTACAAGGCAATTTTGTCTTTTCCAAGAAGACTTTATAACAGAAAACTTGGACTATACAGATTAACAAGGGGGACATATGTATACATTCACCACAAAATTCACAGGCAATTTGCAAAGCTCACAGGGTTCTAAAAATTCAAGTGGAGTTTTGTTTAGGAAAGTTGGCTCTGATGGACAAAGAAAAGACCAAAGGAAGGCATGATAACTCTCAGATATATAAATGTGTGTTATACAGTTAAATAATTATTCTCTTAGTTGATAAGGACAGAACGAGTATAATGGGTTGAAGCTACTACAAGGAGTGTTTTATTAAATAATCGGGGAAAAGGCAATGAAGCTTCCAGAAAGATGCCTTATTACACCTACTGGAGATATCCAAGGAACAATATCATTGATATTTTGAGTAGGTCTTTCTGATGTAATAGAAGAGCTACTTTAACTATATCTTTTCTGCACTTTTGAACATTTTATTTTAGTTTTTTGCACTATTGTTATATTTATTAGAACAATTGGCTGGGAACTTTATATTATTACACTGTAATAAAAGCAAGATAATATGCATGGAGACTCTTCTTAAACAACAAAGTACTATAACAAAAGCATAAACAAATACTATGAAATATCATTATGACCGTATTGTAACACAAAATCCTGGGCTGATGCAATACTGCAGAGCAGTGATCTTCTAACTGTAGCTGCATATTCCTTGGAGTCCATAGACTATCTCAGGTGTCATGTGAGGTCAAAAGATTTTCACAATAATGGGAAGACGTTATCTGCCCTTTTTTATTGTGTTGATAAGTTCACTGATGGTGCAAAAACAGTAGTGGAGAAAACTGCTGGCACTTTAGCGTGAGTCAAGACAGTGGCACCAAATTATACTAGTAGTTATCATAGTTTTCACAACCATGTACTTACAGTATGAAATAAAATAAAATAAAGCCAGTTTTAGGAGTATCCTTTGAAAAGCAGTAAAAATTATCAATTTTATTGAATGCTGTCTCTGAGTACCTGCCTTTTTAATATTCTGTTTGATAAAACTGGGGTGGGGGAGGTGTCTTCTATAGCGCTTCTGTTGGACTCTGAAGTTCCCAGTTTGTCTTGAGAAAAAGCACTGTGCTGTGAGCTAAACTAACTTCTTTTTAAATTGAACTTTGTCTTTTCCTGAAAAAAAAAAAAACTGACAAACTATGATACTGACTTAGGGCTGACAGTTTCTCAAAAATAAATGAATTGAGACTATCACTTTAAGGAAAATAACTTACAATATGTTTGCCAATGAATGTATTTGAGCTTTAAAGTGAAAATTAGAATTTTTTTAAAAACTTGTCTTTGCCACCATGAGCTTGACTGCTTTCCAATTCTTACTGACTTTTCTGAGATCAGAAGTGATATTAATGAATGACATTTTTGATACCGCATAATGAAACATCAAAGTTTGGAAGCTCTGTATGACTCAGTGAAATAATATTTTTCAAGTAACCTATGTGATGAGTGAAAGATTCATTTAACCTGTAAAGTAGACCAAAGATTTTAATGTAACAGTACAAAAAGGTTATTGATATGATTTCTTAAAGAATAGTTGCCAAGTTGGATATGAAACTATCACTTTTTATGTTTTGGTGAAGAATAAAAGAAACATATCCACAATCATCTGAAAAGCTTACTAAAATACTTCCAACTTCTTATCTGTGTGTATCCAGATATCCTTTGTATGCTTCAACCAAAGCAATATATGGCAACAGAATGAATGCAAAATGAAATAAGAGGATTCAGCTATCTCTTTTGAGGCAGACATTAGATCTGCAAAAACAATGCAATTTTTTGTTACACTTCTTTATTGGGGGAAAATATAGTTATTGTTCATAAATATGTTTTTATGTGAACGAGTCATGGGTTTTTACTGTTATTTGTAAGTAGCTTAATACATAAAAATTTTAAAATATCTTTTAATTTCGAATATTGTAAACACCAATTTATGTTATCATACAAATAAATGCTCATTGGGGTATTCACTAATTTTTAAGATTATCAAGGAGTCCTGAGACCAAATGTTTGTGAACCACTGCTACAAAGAAACCATTAAAACATCATTGTTTAACATTATTCCGTTATTTATTTAATACAATTTAGACTTTGATCCATTTGTCACTTTTGTGTTCTTCCTTTTGTCCCATGCTTTGGTTTGTTCTCTAATATTTATTTTCATCATTCAGATAAGAAGACAGTCTCCTTAAGCTTCCTATACTTTTTAAATCATGAAGTTCTCCGAGGCCATTGCATTTCTCACTGTGTTTCACATTAGGTTTGTATTTCTTTTGTTCCAGAATTATTTGGTAAGCCAGGAGCCACGTGCCATGCTATGCTGGTAGACCCACTCTGGGAATGGGGATGAGGGAAAGGCCCTGATTCAAAGCACTTGCTATGCCTTATAGCTACCAAGTTGACATCACTCTACACGGAGCTGGTGTTGGAAAGAAATGCCCATAGTTGACTCTCCTGATAGAAACTGGCTCCGGCACACCCTAGGCCTAGGTCAGTCAGTATTAGTGGCAAGAGATTTCTGTCTTTTATGTTTAAGGAAAGATAATTCCTTATTTTTCCTGTTTATCTGTGGTGATGACGCTGACATCTCTGTCAAAAATTAGTCAGTTTGGTTTGTTTTTACCTCTCTAAATCTAGCAGTCAACCATTTAGAACCTCAGTGTTGTGAGAGGATGCCTGGCATTATACAAGGCTGTTAGAATTATCAGACGTTCCCTGTTCTGGGGGAGCCAGATTCACATAATGCACTTTGAATGTTAAAATGGACTATTATGCGGGTAACTTAATCAGTGACAGCTTTAAAGAGGAATAGTTTGCCTTGTTACTCAAAATATAGTTATTGGACTGCAACTGCCACATCCCCTGGGAGCTTGTTAGCAATGCAGAATCTCAGGCCTCACCCCCAACTTCATTAGAAGCTGCATCGTAACAAGATTTCCAGGTGATTGTTATGGACATAAAGTTTGTGAGTGCTAGGTTAGGGTAATTTGAGTGATCTCAGTTTGCTGCCTTATATTGGCAAATGCTTACCATGTAAATGAAGCATTCATAAAATGTGTTATGTTTCAGGATATTAGTCAAAATATTCTATTTGCCTTATTTCTCAGTTTGTCCTTGATGTTATTTTCCCCTAGTTAATTAAAATTAAGTCTCTTTTCAAGTGCTAAAATGTTTTTAAGTATTATCGTAATCTATTTTCTTTAAAACATAGAATTTCTATTCTCTTTTGAAGCATCAGATTCATCACTTCAGTTCCTATGAGATTTTTGTCTCCTTGAAAATATTGATGTATAAATTTTTTGGTCTGTGGAATGATCAGCCAGAGCTGGTACATATTTTTTCGTCTCTGTTGATTTGGAAATTCACTTTTATGTGTTACTAAATTAGTAAAGTATTAAAACACTGTGCCTCTGAAATCTGTGAATCATCCCCAGTTCCTTGGTTATAAAGGCTAACATAATTTGTTGTCATAGTTCAAGAGCTTGACGGAGAAATCCGACATTTTTTAGAAGAAGAATACATATAAAGTGTATTAACACATTTATTAGAGTTTAAACAAGTCCCTCTAAAGCAGCTGATTTCACCCAGACTGCCCTTTAGAATTATCCAGAAGTTTTTAAGAAACTCCAGGACTGGGTTTTCTCCCCAGACACAGTGTTATTTTTCTGTGTCAGTGTTGTTCCAAACTCTCCCAAGTGGTGTAAACCAGGGACTGAGAGTCACTGCTCTACAGAGTAGCAAAGCCAAGAATAAACAGGTATTGGGTGGGTATAGTGCTGACAACATTCTCTTTCCTAAGGGGTCTGCTTATCCTATGTCCTAGTGTGGCGATTAAATCTGTTAGTTGGGTCCGTCAAGTTTATATATCGTAATAATTACTGAAATGTTTGTTTTTAACCTACCTTTATGAAGACAAAGACTGGACAAAGATCAGGAGGTTAGACTATGAGATAAACCATATAAAGCTTAATAGCTAATTTCAAGTTAAATCTGTATCCATCAAACTAAAAAGAATGTAGGAAAAATATATATGTCAATTTCCTCAAACCTCTTCTCCAAGTAAAATAATGTAAATACACAATTTCAGGTGAGCCTAAAGACATAAACACAAACTAGGCTAATACAATAACCTGCAGTTGTTTGAAGTTTTACTTTTTCTTTAATTTTCATGTCAGCTTTGCATTCCTTTTATAAATATATTTTATAATAATATATGTAATATATTATTTAATATATTCTACTTATTAACACATAATTTACAATATAGTGAATATTTTAATATTAATATGTTTAAGATGTCATCAGAAAACTTCTGTCAGAAAACTTTTCATCATTAAGGTTCTCAGGTTAAGTCAGAGGGAGGATAGATTAAGCTTTTCAGGTTAATGTCCGATATCATTATATATTTGTTAAAAGTATAAACATTTAGAGAGAACATATTAGCTTGGGCTGTCATAACAAAATGCCACAGACTGGATGACTTAAGTAACAGAAAAATCTGTGTTCTCACAGTAGTGGAGGCTGGAAGTCCGAAACCATGGTGTCAGTGTGGTCAGATTCTAGTGAGAGTTCTCCCCTTGGATTCTTTGTGAACTCTCATGTGGAGAGAGTTCTCTGGTGTTTCTCTTATAAAGTCATTAACCCTATCAGATCAGGGCCCCACCTTTATGACGTTCTTTAACCTTAATTACTTCTTAGAAGTTTCATCTCCAAATACAGCCATGGTGGATGTCAGGGCTTCAACATATGAATTTGGGAAAGACACAAACATTCCATAACAGAGAGGTTTTCAATTTATCACATACACCTCTTATACAACATTTACAATATGCTAGAAACAATGTTTTTGAGTATGGCTTGACCTGTGTGTGTGAACATTAGAAGAAATATATACTAAAAGGAGAGAGAGATAGAGACAGACAGAGAGACAGAGATTGGTATTAAATAAAAATTATATATATTATCCATGAGCTGACATAGCCCCCTTATTCCTCCTTCCCAATGACTTAAAATACTACATCAAAACAAAAATTGTAGCTGAGGATCCAAGAATGTGGTTTGGGAGTCTCCTTTAAGAAAACGGAGAAGAGTAAACCCACCATGGGAAAGGAAAAAGCAGCTGGGAATGATGGCCAAACTCCTGACTATCACTGCTTAAGCCTGACTATGTTCCCACCGAAAAGCTAAAAACATTGAGCCAGTGTAGTGTCTAGAAAGTCTTCTGGAGTGGCAGTCATTCAACCACATCTGGAGAGTCAGGAACTTAAAGAATATTTCAGGACCTCTACCTTATCACCTCCTCAAATAAAAAGAGATGGGAGAGTAATAAGCTTTTGAAACCAAAAACTGTCTTTGTCTTTTGTTCTTCATTACTGTTGTGGCCTTGAAGCAAAGTGCTTTTTACCTTAAAAAAAATGAGAAGTGATTAATAAAAATTATAAATAATAAATAAAGAGTTTTCAAATTCAAAAGCAACACAACTTCCACTTATAAAATTTATAGTTCTATGGGGCTCTGAGTTTAGATATTCGTTGTAAGCACTACTGAAGTTACTGGCTGATTGGGTGAGAACAACAGTGTTAATTTAGGCTACCAATCTACAATTTTCCCTGTCAGAGGTCTGGTCCTTGTTGTATGCACATCCATATGCTGCCTCACCCTCACCTTCAGCCCCTTAAATACCAAGCTACACTAGTAAAAGCACACTTCTTTTGCCAGTACAATACTATCAACATTTCATGGCCAAACATTTCACATAATATCTTTGCAGACATAATTTTTATAAACAGACAAAAGAAAAATTCTGAGCGGTTCTACATTAAATTACAACAGGCAGGAGATTGGGAGGAAGAGATTAATCAGTTAACGGAACCACAGGCGGAAACCAGCAAAGGACTGTTCATGATCTGAATGTATGTTAAAGCTTTGAATCAACCTTCAGGTGGCTATCTCAAAAATAATAGCTGACCACTAGACACCACCACATCCCACATATGCATGAAAATTCTGGGCTGTTTCCCACAACCAATGCAGAAGTACGAAATATTTCTTCCTTTTGTACTGTGCATCCAACCCAGAATTGCCCTCGCTTCACCTTTTCCTGTCCCTCTTATCTACAGCCAATGTAAATTATTTCAAAACAATTTATATCTTTCTTTCCCAAACTCATTGTATAAAAAAGCCCTGTCAGCCCTAGGACGGGAGACACATTGGTCTTTTTTATCCACCCTGCTGCAGGTGGTTCTGACTGCATGACCCAGGACCAGGTGCCTTTCTGGCTGACGTATGCCTCAGTAAGGCCTCTCCTTCAAAAAACTTTCAGCCATAAAGGTTTTTGTTTAACAAAACCGAACAAAATGGCCAAATTGACCATGTTTTAACTATAAAGAAATCTTGAGGTCGTTGACCTCATACAAGCATAAAATTTCCATAATATCGTCTGCATGGATCATTCAGTAATTTTTCTTGCACATATGTAGGGACAAAAGTCAAAATTAAAATTTTTTTCTTAAATCTTCTAGTCAAATAAATAGTTTAGGAAGATGCGTCAAGTTTGTACTGACTTAAAGCAATATCAGGTATTTTCTTAGAGTGAGAGGCAAAAATAGGGAGGCAACTCAGTTTTAACCTCTTTTGGACATTGGTGGATCAAGCAGCCATGAGTGAGCAGGGAGGTCAGTGTCTCTTCTGTGGTCCCTTACGGGGGATTGTCTCACGGTCTGGTTTGCAACTGTTGGCTGGTTCACAAATATGTTTCCTGTGTATGGTTGTTGGAAATAAGGAAAGAGATTTCCCTCCTCTCCTTTTTCTTAGAGGCTTTACTTTAGAAAAACTTTCTAAGTACTATCTTCTCTCTAAAATGTACATAACTTTAGAAAGCTCAGTAGGCCATTTGTCAGCTTTAAGATCCAGGCATGAATGTCTTTTTCAAGGAACTAGGCTACATATTTTTGGAATATAAATATCAAGGGAAATAGCACTCTTATCTCTCAGTTTTTGAGGGAGGGCAGGAACCTAACTTTGGTGGGTGCCTTGCTCCCAGTTGCAAAACTACAGCCTGTCAAAAAGATAAGAGAAGTTTCGTTTTCCTCTGGATAAAGACAATTAACACAGATGGTCACTCCAATCAGCAGGTAAAGTTAAGATGAACTATGTGTGACAACCGGTACTGTCAAGTCCTCTTACTTGAGGACTAGTTAGTTACTGTTGATCTTAAAAACATGCAGGTAATTGGTTGTATCGGCTTGGCTATGCCGATTTCTATCTGTCTTTGCACTCTGAGCAGATGGCCTCTGATGCACATCACTTTCTGGTTTTATGCTTATTTACTACTAACTTGTTTTCATTCTCTACTAGATTTGTGGAGATTTCTGGATTGGGAGAAGATTTTGCTTTTAATTATATTTCTCCAACATTGGTTTCGTTGATGTCAGACTGGTCACTTTCTCATCAGTAATAACTATTTAATGTTCCCAGGTTCCGTTTGAAATTGCTCACATGTGGTTTTAAAAGTTACTACTTTCTCATCTGCATTTCATTGCTGTCGCCATATCAATTTCTCTTTGTGTCTAGAAAACTTGTGCAAATATAAGTTCTGTCTTTTTTACATTCCTCAGTTAGAAGGTATTTTTAAACCTCCTTATTTTTAGATAGTCAGAGAATAACTTCTTAAATTCTCTGATTTTAGTTTTAAGGGGTAAATGTTAATCGCTAATCTTGGGTTGAATTTTAACTAAGATTGCTGACCTTTATTAATAATGTTAACACTGATAAGATCAATTTAACTTATTAACAAATGGAAGGAAGGTACAGGCATTCCAAGTAAGAGTCACAATCAATAGATTATAGATTTACAGGAATTGAGGGTAATCTAAGCCACAGCCCTTTTTACCTCCAAAAAGCCTTCCTTCTGAATAGACTTTCAGCTGTACTTTTGAGACAAAGTATGTACAAAAAAAAAAAAAATGTCTATTAAAATAGATTTCAAAGCTTTTATTACTGAGACCCAGGCATAGAAAATACATCACAGAGTTTCTGTTAGAGCTTCAGAGGGAAGGGGATAGTTAACATGAGCCAGAAGAGCTCACTGCAGCACGTGAAACAGCATTTTGAAAGTCATTTGCACATAAATGAAGAGCTTGCTTTCCACTACTGCCTGTTAAAATTTTGCAACATGCAGCTGCAGAAAAATGGGAGTCTGATTATGCCCTTGGACAGTCTGTTAGAGCCTGTAGTCTATCTTATTTTCTATGCGGTGGTCATTAATGTCAGGTCAAGTAAAAGGATTTTTTCTCCCTCTGTGAGTACTGGTATGAAATCATCAGCTTAGAGAAAACAAGTAGTTGTCTGGGTCAAATACCTCGGCCAAGCACAAAACAAATCTTTGTCAAAATCCTAAAAGGCACTAATCAGCCCTGCAGCATGTCTAGCTTTAATAAACATGACAATTCACTTAAATTCATTATATTTAACACTTACTGTATGCCTTTGCCAAGTGCTCTTAAAACTTTAAAGGAAGTAGAAGACGTAGTTCCTATTCTTAAAAGAGTACAATATTCAAACAGAATTGGAATGAACTGAAAGCGCAGAAATAATTTTCCAACCTTTCTTGGTGTATAAAGTAGTGATGTATCTTATCTCTGATAGGCCGGAATCGAATAAAAAGCACAGAGTACCAAAGCAGAGTACTGGACAGGCTTTACAGGCTTTATTGGGGGTCTGCGGGCGAGGTTCACTGGTCCCGGGGTTAGGGGCCAGAGAAGTCGCGCGTGCAGGGGGTGAGGGAGTTGTTTTAAAAAGGCTCCTTTGGTCCCAGATGTGCTGGGCGTGGTGTTCCATTGTTCTGTTTCCACAATTAGGGTCTTTCCACACCCAGAAGGTCCCTGCTGCATTGTGAGGTCTTGATTGCATCAGCTGCCGGCCATCTTTAAGCCGCCTCATTATTAGCGACTTAATGGCGTCTGCAGGTGACCGAACAATCTCCTCTGGGTGGGAAGAGCTATAAATGGTTTACATTTGTGTAATGGCTTTCCTTTCGTTCCTTCTGTCATCTCAAGTAATTGCTTATCTGTAGCATTTTATGGCTCTCTGATGAGTACCTCCCTCCTTTATGAAAAATATAGATGATTTGTTTTTTTCCAAAACATAAAGCTGAAGTTGATTCCTGAAGGGTGAGGATAGTATCACAACCCTGGGATACCTGAGAGAAGACAAGTTCAAAACAGAAGTAAGAAATATCTATTTCGATCTCTTTTGTTCTGTTTACTAGGGGAAAAGTAGGCTGTGGGGAAGGAGATGAACTCAGCAAGTTAAAGAGGTGATTGTATAAAATGTTTTGTCTTTGAATAGAGCTCTCAGTTAGCCATGGCATTTTCCCTTCCTAGGTCAGGCTTACCTCTGATGAGTACTATGCTGTCAAAATAAAATGTCCTGATTCTTTGGGTCAATCAAACTACCTCGTCAGTAAGTTATTAAAGGATTTAAGAATCCAAATCTGCAGGGTGAATAAATGGATCTTGTCACTCACTTGTTAGAATCTTCATTAAAGATATGCTAAATAAATTTAAGAGTAATGGCAAATGTAAAAAAAAAAAAAAAATTGCACCAGATTCAATACATAGGCAAACAAGACTTCATTCAAGACTATTATAATAGAGGAGAGAGATTAAACTCAATTTCTCTGGAAAATAAAAAAGATGGAAAAATTTTTAAATGTTTGGGTTTTTTAATGGGGTGGGGGGAAGGGAGGAAGGTTGGTGAATGTGATTAAGCATCTGTTTTTGCTAATTGATGAATTTAGACTCCTGCTCTCCCACAGAGACTGGGAGAGAAGGGCCCTATCTCCAGCCATGATTACATTTCAGAGGGATGACTTCTAGGTCCTTAAGAGAGACATTTCTAAGTTGTAGAATATTTATAACTCAAAGAGGCTGAGAAAGAATCTACAATAGCAAATTTGCTAAAGTAACCGTTCTAAGGAAAGGTGGGTCAGGGGCCTAGAGTCAGGAAGAGGCCTGCCTAAAGTTAAGACAAGATGAGGGGAATGTTAAGGCTACCTTGGTCACAAACATAAGTGTAAAATATGGCTAGGATTTTTAAATCTTTTTTCTTCCCTTCCTTTTTTTCTTCTTTCTTCCCTTACTTTCTCCCTTCTTTCTCTCTCTCTCTCTCTTTCCTTCTTTCTTTCTTTCTCTCTCTCTTTCTTTTCCTTTCTTTCTTCCTTCCTTCCTTCCTTCCTTCCTTCCTTCCTCTCTTCCTTCCTTCCTTCCTTCCTTCCTTCTTTCCTTTCTCTCCCTCCTTCCCTTCCTGCTGTCATTTTTCTCTTTCCAGTCTATGAAATCGCACTAATGTACATTAGTACATTAACCTTTATTTTAACCTATATAATCTGTTAAAGGGAATTTAGACCAAGAGCAAATTATTATAATATTCATACATTTAGCAATAGTCGATTAGAGTGTAATGAAATATAGCTATACTTGGAATGTGATAAAATCTATTTATCACAACAATACAAAATATAATTGGTTTGTCATTCATGAGATATTTGAAATGTTTTGTGAGTTATAAATAAAATCACCATTATCTCTTAATTTTTAAAAGGCCGAAACTAATTTTAGTTATTTTATAATATTAATGGCTTTAGAATAGAATGTACAGAATGATATTTTTATTTTGGTAGCATATAATTTGTGAAAGCTAATATTATGGAAATAGACCTATTTTCCTAAAAGTTATATAGAATTTTTGACATTTTTATTGGTGTTAATATAAAAGACAAAAATATTTTTAAAGTATAAAAATTGTGATTGAGACTCCTAAAAAGATTTAACATCAAAGCAATATTTCAATAAAGTATATTCAAAGTTATCTATAATATACCCTATAAGGGTTTAAAATAAGTTACTTCAAGATACACTTTTGTGGTATGCAGATTATTTTAAGCTAAAGGCACCTGAGACCATGCAGCCTCAAGAGAAACTTCTGCCTCTCTCACCTATCTAGGAGAATTTACCTTTTTTTAACCTATCTGTATGGCAGGGCAAACTACTCGTTACTGAACACCCACTTTTATGTGGGGTTCCCATACATGAATGTGTAATTAAATTTAGTTATTTCTCTTGTTAATCTGTCTCTTGTAGATTTAATTATTAGACCAGCCTAAAGAACATTGAAGGGTAAGGGAATGTCTCTTCCTCATATCCAACCTTAACCCCAATTAGTTTTATTGTGTGCTTTGCTCATTCAAATCCGAGTATACATTTCTAAATAACATGATTTTCAGTTTTAAAATAGTTTCTAGCCTCTACTGATCTTCATAATCAGAAAATGTGATAATCCATAATCAGCCAAGACCTGGATGATTATTGACCCACTTTACCTTCTAGGGCTGGAAAAGATAAGCTGATTACATATGATTCGCTATTTGTTTTTACCAGTATTAGGTTATTTGTTGCCTATAGTAAAGTTTTAACGAGGAGGAATCTAAACAGACAAATGCTATGGTCAAAAGCTAGGTAAAGACTTTTACTTATAAAAGCCGAGAAAAACAAAAAGGAATAAGTCAACAGTTTGAGAAGACAAAAAAAAAAAAAAATGTCAAGGCTATGAAGTAAGTAGAACTTGTTGTGTAACAAAGCCTAAGTTTAGCAAGCAAAATTCACTTTTGTAACCTGTTAGTTAACAGAACTAGGCATAGGCCTGTCCTCTGAATCTCAATCAATTTCTTAAAGTGGTCATTGCCTTGGACCAAAGCTAAGAGTGATATAAAACAACTTTCTTTTTTGAAAAATGACATCAGGGAAGACTCTGATACTTTCATGTCCCAATTTTGTCTTTCAGTTGGATATTTGAGAGACAAAATAATATGGTGTATAAGAGCACAGGCTTCAGAGACAGATTGCCGGAGTTTGAATTTTAGCCCTACTGCTAACTAACTTCATGACCTGGGCAAGTTACTTAACCTCAGTTTCTTGATCTCTCAAAATGGAGATGAAAGTACTCACAGGACAGGTTTGTATAAAGGTTAAATGAAGTAATAACAAGATATCACATTGGAAATCTCAATTTAAGCACCAAGAGATAAAAGAGATGCTAAGGTGATTTTGTAAGATAAAGCATTCTTAAAGTAGAAATTTCAAAGCTAGATGATGATATATCACTTGTATAAAAGAGATTATTGGAGATTAAGATATCTGTGAGCAGAATTTCTTTCAAGAGAGTAGCTGCTGCCCTTTATCTGCTCTTCACCACCATGCCAATGTGTAAGAGTATGGATACTTCTGCATTTCCCTCAGGTCAGGGAAGAAGGCTTCAATCATAGCCTTAAGAGAGCTTACTTAGTATGTCATCTAACTTGGTGGATACATCTTATTCCCACTTTAGGAATCTGTTGAACTTGACTATTAGAGTGAAGTCAAATGGAACTTTTTGACTTTCTTCTGCATCCTGCACTCCTAATATTTGCTCTAGAAATAAATACATGGATATTTTCTCTGGACTAGATGTTGTTTTGAGAGATGTATCCAAAGAGACTTCTTGGAGGACCATCAGGCCTCAAAATGGGGGAAACTGAATACAGACCACATGATTTCTAGGAGCTAAGGAGAGAGGAAGCGGTCTTAGAGAGTCCATTTTCCTGGAGACTGTGGACTTTTGAGGTAGTAACATTAGTAGTCTTATGAGAGAGGGTCAGGTGTCGGCATGCTGGAGCCAGCCAGCCGTGAGGGATTCAGTCTTATGAGCAAATAGTTCCTGAAAGGGGGAGCGAGGCTGAGAAAAAAAGAGAGAGGCTAAGAAAGAGAGAGAGACAAAGAATAGAGTCGGGAGGGCAATAGTAAATACTGTGCCCCAAGTTTATTTAGCACAGCATATTTATACACTTCAAATTGTATATCAAACAAAAGCTACAGTTTTGCACACAATCCACAGCCCTCTCCTTATTCCCGTTAATCGTTCCTTGTTCCATAAGTTAAGGATTGTTCAGCCTGCTTTCTCAAGCAAGACTCCCTCCTTGAGCAATCATTAACCTCAAAGTTTATCAGTTCTGCAAGCCTTTGTACTTCGCAAGCAACATTAACCCTGTCTGCAAGACAGGCAGCAAAAACGGCTCCCAACATCAGCACAGCAATCAGGATGTCATTTTGTGAGGCTTCTGTTCATGTAAGAACTTTCCTGACCTCCTTACCTTTCTGTGTCATCTTCTTCCTTTGTGAAGCTGAGAAATTTGATTATTACATGGAAAGACAGAATTTTTTAATTTACTAAACTGAAGCTGTGTTTGTAATGTAAAAAGATGACAGGGTTTATATTGCCAGTGGCAGAAACTCATATGGCCCACTGAAGTTTTCCAGAAGAGAGAAAGAAATTTCCCAATTGAGTACATTTATAGAGAGAAGGAATAAAAAATAAAGTTGCATTCCGATTTTATCCCAGGAGTCAAGCTTGTTCAATAGACATAGTACAAATGTAAAGCAGTTAGAACTGTGATTGGCATGTAAGAAACAGTAACTGTGAAGGCTTCTTTTTGTTAGTTTGTTTTGTTTTGTTTTGCTTTAATGATTCTATTTACAGGTTTCTACCTGAACCTGGAACATTAACCATACCTGGGAATTTGTTTCCACTTTTGCATGCATGGCATAAAAGCTCCTTTGAGAATTTCAAGTTTTGCTTCCATTTTATAGGTTCTCATATTTCCTGCCTTTTTTGTCTCATCCTTTTGGGTCTTGTAAATATCCTGGTCATTGATTATCTATCTGAAGTTTTCAAATCTCCTTTTGCCTAACTCTTTTGAATCATGGTTTCTGTCTGCTGGACTAATGTCTGTTCATGGTTGACTCCAATATTGAATGTTGGTATATTTTTGGACATTTTAGTGATTTACTATCATTTTTTATCTACTCCCAACTGTGTTGGGCATCTAGCCTCTGGACTAGATCACACTGTAGTGGACTTCTCGTATTCCCATACCGTGTTTCAGCTGCTCGTGGCTGCAGCCATTCTGAGTGAGCACTTTAATCAAACAATGAGGAATCCTGTCTGTCTTCAGAACTTTTTAATTACTTAATACAATGAAGTCTTTTGAGGCCCTTTTCTTGTTAAAGTAACCCAATTCTGGCATAAGTGAATAAAAAAGCATTCTTTTGTACTTTTCTATATATGAACATCTATATCCTTCTACACTGTGCTTATCTTTCCACATATGTACCCCAAAACCTGAAAGTAGAGGAAAATTCCTTGTGTTAATAGAAATTCAGCTATAACTTACATCCCCTGCCCCCATCTCAGAAAATTTAATGTGTCAACAGGGAGGGAGCAGGGCAGAAGATTTGGAGGCAGGAAACATGCAAATTGTAGTCTTGATTTTAATGGAAACATGAAGCATAATAAAACTCTTCTTCCATCAGAAAGAAGAGAAGATGGATGTTCTTTCCACTTGTGTGAATTGCTATACAGCGATTGCACTGGAAACAGAATTGAGAGCACACACTGATAATCAAAGTGTGTGTCTCCTTCTCAAAGGAGCTGATTTAATAAAAAGAAATGGGGAAGGCACGGAACTAAGGATATGATAGAAGATGATGTAATTATTGCTGACTTGAGTCCTACATATTTATAATGTGATTGGTAGTGATTCCTTTGGGTCAGTTGTTTTCTGAGCCTGTTTGTTTTATTCATGCTGACAGGAGCACTGCTGACAAACTACATGTGGATCATCAAATATTTACTCATTATTGAATTGATATAACACCTCTCTTCTTAAGAGCTTACTGTGCTCTGCATGGAACTTTTAAATGGTACAACTAACTTTTAGATAAGTACTCACATACAGAAACAGTAAAGCATAATATAGAGAGCCTGGGAGAAAAGGGATGGGAAATGGAATGGCAAGACTAGTACTTGGTTATCTGTAACCTTTGCCCAGCCATGTTCTAAATGAAATAATAGAAGAGATGTTTAAGCCAAATATTCTCTCTAATTCCATGAAGAGAGCAACTGCCCAGAATTTTGCTAAAATTATTTAAGGATCGGGGTAGGCAGTTAGAACAAAATCTTTTTCCTTATCCACCTTCCCACCCTACTTTGCCTCCCTCCTCATAATGAAATCCCGAAGCAAACTTCGAGGCTCCTCCTCTCCATTTTTTTTCTCCCTTGGTTTCTCTTGACAGTTCAGATTTGAAGCTAGTGCCAAACCTCAACCTCAAAATGTACTTTCTTTAGTCTCATCATAAAATTAGCATTCTGTATAGGCAGAGTGGAGAAGGGAGAGGTGGATAAAAGCTGTTATAATTATTCATAAACTCTATAAACAAGGTAGCCTACACTCCACCTCTAATAGCAGGGAGAGGCAGGTATAGGAAGATGTCATTTACTGACATGCCCCTAGGAAATGGATGTTGTTCTCTCACAAATCTGTTTTTTGGTGTTCTTGAAGTCTCATCTTGCAGAATGGCAGTCCAGGTGGGTTCAGCAGCTGTCAGGTTAAAGCAGCTGGAGGAAGTCAGATTCAAATATAGTGGTGACAATGACACAATAGCAATATAAGAGAATCATCTCAACACAGGAACTTTGCTGAAATCCTCCTAGTTCCTACTATGGTGCCTGCATATAATAGATGCTTAATAAGTATTTGTCAAGATAGCCAGTTGCAACAGAGTAAAGATGTGTTATCCTTGACCAACAGATACTATATTGAATTTATAACAATTATAAGTTGCCCAAATGTGCAATTTGGTCTTAAGAGGAGCTAGAAAAAGTTTGAACTTTTCATATCAATACCTCCATATATTTATTTGAATTTAGATTTCATTCATTAGATTTTGGTCCAGTTAAAAAAAAAATGGCTCCTCATTGCCTTTAGGACACTGTCTATGCTCTTAAACGTGGCACTAGCTTCTCTTTTCTCAGCTCCTAGAAAACCTATTATGATTATTTTTAAAAGCTTATTAAACTATGAGTGTTGCAAACTATATTTTACTAATGACTGTGTGAATATTATAGTAAGGAAAATAATTTTATTTCCTTGTCATGTCTTGTTAAATAGTAAAAAGAGTCATTAATATTTATAATGATTAAAATATCACACCTATGATCTCACAGTTTTGGAAAAAATGCTGAAGGCATTAAAAATACATAGTACCTATTTATCACCCTTAAGAATGATCCCATGGTTTAAATTACCAGGTGAGTTAAGGCCTCCTTTAAAGTAAAAGGAAAAAGTAAAGTGCTTAAAGTTGATCCTTGAATGTAGATAGGTTTCAAGTAAGTGAATGAAAATGGGGAAGGCCTTTCAGGAGATATATACAAAAGTACAGAAACTGAAATATGCCTGACTTCCAGTGGCAGAGTAATAGGAGATGCAGTGGAAAGATGTAATTTAAATTGAAAAAGTAAGAAGGAGGAGGGGAAGGGAAAGAAGAAAAAGGTTTCAAAAAATTAGAAGCTAATAGTGGCTTAATGTGCTTAGAAAAAAAAGACCCTGGCTCTCGAAATTACACTAAAGTTTCTTTTGCACATTCTTGCTCAATTCACCCTAAAACAAAATTCTCCTACCATATTTCTGCCACTTAAGCTGATAGTTAAGTGGCAAAATAAAAGACCTTAAGCTGATATTGATGAAATTTTTAGAATTATTTTTTTTGTCACTCACAATATCTTTGATTATTAGTTTAAAACATAATTTTATAACAATTCTTCTCTGTTCATTCTGAAACATCTTCATAGTTTTTTTTAATTCCCAGTCGTATTTGTAGATATTTTGCTTACATTCATTTTAATACAAGAGAATTACTTTTTTCCCAGTATAAATATGAGTTGAGGCTAATGATTACTAAAGTTTCATTTTATGCTCATCTATTGTTTTAACTTTTATCACTGTAACATCATTATAATGTAGCATTATAATAAATAAAAAAATTGCTCCCACATAGTTTAAATTTACTTTAAAAACCCCAGAGGATTCTAAAAACAATTTTTAACTTTTTTGAACAAGCAATACATGCGAACTGTAAAAATATTTAAGCTTTCAATAGTATACAGCCCTTTCCCTTAGCAATTCATAGATTATCTTCATAGCAATGTTCCAGGCATATATAGGATTTATATAGTGTGTGTGTGTGTGTGTGTGTGTGTGTGTGTGTGTGTACACCCATTAAAAAATTTAAAATGTTGACTATTTGAAAATTGCTCTACAAAGTGAAGTGCCAATTATACTTCCACAGTAAAACAGCAGTATATGAAGATCTCTGTTTCCTTACATCCTCATCAACATAATGTACTAACAAATTTTCTGATTGGTATTGCTTTGTAGTCTTAACTTACATTTTTCTTTTGTGAAAGAGAATTTCATTCATTTAACATATTTATTTCTTATTTTTTGTGCCATCTGTTCGTGTATTTTTACCATTGTCTATTGTTTGTCCTTTTCTTATTAATTTATAGTAGCTTTTTATATATTAAGGAAATTAGACCATGATTCTGAAATAAGTTACACACTTTTTTTGAAACTTGGAGTCTCTCTAACTTTGTAGTTTTTTTAAGGGCATCATTTTTTTCTTTATGTAATAAAAAATGTGTTTTCCCACAGCTTTATTGGGGTAAAATTTACATATAGTAAACTTTACTTATTTAAAATGTATAATTTGATAAGTTTTAACATATGATTATACCTGTAACACTATCTCTTCAGTCAAGACAGTGAACATATTCATCAGCCTAAAAGTGTCTTCATATTTTTTTATAATTTTTCTAAGCACTCCTTTAACTACCTTCCACAAAATCTGATACGTTGTATTTTAATTTTTATTTAATTAAAAATACTTTCTAATTTTGCTTTTGAAGAAACTAAGGCTTGCCTAGTTTGTTCCACATTTCTCAGGGATCATTGTTTTGTTGCCTGGTTCTAGTGTTCAGAAAGCTGTTATTTCATATATCTTGTCTAGTTTTTCAGATGGGAGGATAAATTTAGCCTCTGCTACTCTATCTTAGGTGAAATCTCATGTAATCAAATTTAACATTTTTTCTCTCACAGAATCTGGTATTTGTGTTTCAACACGCAATTTTTAAAAAAAGTCGTTAAGGTTTCTTCAGTATTTTTGTTTGTTTGCTTTTCTGGAATTTATTTTAGAATAAAATATGAAGTGTAGAACCAGCATCTCTATTACCTAATAGCCACTCTACACAAAAACATGTGGCTCTCTAATTGTCCTAACATTTATTAATATAGCTATTTGTCATATCCTAAATGTCAGTATGCATTTAGGTGTACTTCTTGGCTCCCTAGAATTCAATTGCTTTTTACTCATGAGCCAGTTCCGCACTGTTTTAATTTTTGTGATGTTATAAAATACTGTAGAATTAGTCCTGCATAGGTATTTTAACTTGGTCAGAAATTTTTAATTTAATTTTGTTTATTTTTCTATGTTGAATTTAGAAACATCTTGTTAATTACCCCCCCAAAAAAAATATGGTTAGAATTATGTTAGATTCATATATTTTTTTGGAAGAATTGTCATCTGTAAGATGTTGAGTCATCTTTGCAAATCGTAGTAAGCCTTTTTAATTTGATCGTGTTCCTTTACATACTTTGGTAGGGTTTTAAAATATTTTACTTTAGTTTTTGCATATTTTTCTTAAGTTTATTCCTAGATGTTTGTGACTTAATTACTTTTGTAAATATGGCCTTTTCCTTTCATTAATTCTTCTAATAATATTTTTATAAAGTAGTGATTTTTACTAAACACTGTAGATTGGTGCAACCAGCACCAACTACACCCCAATCTCCTCCTTCTTTGCCTGCCTGCACTATAAAGATTGTCCAAAGTAAATATTCGAGTTCTCAGCCTCAACTGCAAGAATAAATATTCACCCATAGTAGCCATCTTGTGGCTACCGAAGGACAGACCTAGGGAATGTCAGAGACATTAACAGTGCTGTTATAGAGTCATTGATCCAGCACCAACAAACCTCTTACTCCCTGCCAGACATCAGACTTTTGATTCTGAGAAAAAAAGTCTCTGGTTTATTAGGTCAGTTGCTTGTATCTCCAGAGCAGTAAAGCTTTCAGCCAGATAAAGTGTTGCAGATATCATTGCCCTTGCATTCTACAGTTCATCTAAAAGTGCTTTTATCTGCCAGTAAAAATTTGCTGTATAAAAACCAAATTGGATTCATCAAGTAAGAAGTGTGGCTGCTCCACTCTGTCTGTATCATAGTTGTGGTGATAAGATATTTTTAATGTGATGAAATTATCTTTTTCCCAGATTTGTGGGTAGTAAAGCTATTACAATCAGATGTTTGGACAATGAAACTATCCTCACCAATTAAATAAAAGAGACTCCAATTTATTGAAGGCAATGAAAAATGGATTTTCTTTTTCTTTCCTCCTTGTCTTTGTTAACAGTTAGCTAGCACTTTTCATTTGCATCTAAAACCTTGTACTTTCTGTGAGATTTACATGTTACTGGTAATTTCCTCTCACAGCACTGGAGTAAGGTTGTTAATAGTTTTATCCCTAGTTAAACAAGCTCTGAGCGTGACAGCATGTCACAAAATATTAGTTTTAGTTGGTCCCTGGAGCAGGGAGAGAGGGAGGTGGGTTGCCAATGCTAAGTTACATGTAGAATGAGGATGAGGGTGAGAATGAGGCTTGAAAAGTATAAGAGTGCACTTTTACTCTTCTAAAGAGAACTGTTTCTACCATTGCTAGGAACTTCAGTCCTTCACTGTTCCTTCTTTAGAATTTCCTCTTCAGGATCTCAGTTCTATGTCCAGCCCCGTTCTGCTCATGGCACTCTGACCTCAGCTCAATCCCTCCTTGGTAATAAAGAATAGACTGTTTGGAACTCAACGTCTGGAAATGTTAGCCCTTACACAAACTGTGAATATCAGATCATGACTGTTAGCAAACTTGTGTGGTTAAAGTATAGAGATACTGGGAAGCCAATGCAAACATTTTCTAACTAAGGCTGCCGAGGGTCTGAGACGCAAGCCTCACCCTAAGAGACTCAAAGACTAACCTCATGACCCCCATTTGCCACTCATTCTCAACACAAACTGTCTGCCTACTGAGCATGTACTTTCCAAATCGTATGCCATATTCTTCTTTCTGCTTCTGTCCTTAGCCCTCAAACTGGGATGTTTGTCTAGTCCCTTTCTGTGATTTGGAGGGGAATTTCTTCTATGAAAAACCTCAATATCACCTAATAAAACCTCTCTTTTTTGATTAACCTTGTTTAGTCTGTGTTTCTGACACTAGCAATAATAATTTTTAAATAATATATATATATAGCCATATATATAAAAGATAGCAAAAAAAGCCACGATTAATGTCAAATTTGAATTAAAAAACAAAGGACAAGTAGTGAAGAGATAAAAATATGTAAAACTTAATGATTAAAATAAAGCATAATAAAAATTTGTAAAGAAGAAGAAGGCTGAGGGAAGCACAGAGCTGCTCTGGAGCCCCCCAAAATCTTCAACTAAGCTGTCGCTTCTTGGGTTTGACAAAATATAACAAAACAAACCTAACACAAAACATTGTAAAAGAAATATGAAATGAAAACCAATGAAAATAAAGAGGAAAGAAAACATGACAGAATGAGAGACATCCCCAGATATCTCCCCTTGAAACAATAATAAGCTAAACATCTAAAACTCAACAAAAAAAACACCCAAACTGCACACCAGCACGTCTGAGCGTAGGATCTGTGCATAAGAGCTACCACAGGTCAGAACTCCCGGTGTTGGGCAGTGGACTGGGAGAAATAAAGAAGCTGCCTCTCATAGCCACTGGAACTATCAGTAGGGGGAGGGTGAAGGGAGAAGGTGCGGTAACTTCCCTGAGCAGCCCTGCCTGGGAGAGCTATGAGTTCCACGCAGCCTATGGCAGTGCCCAGTCATCAGGACAGACAACAGAGAAGCAGATGGCAGAATAAAACAGTTGATTTTTGCCAGCTGTGGTGGCAAAACCAGGGCTGAGCTGCAGCCCCAACCTCCAACCCAGAGGGCCCCTCCCCCCATACCTTCTAAGACTGAACACCACAGAGCTCCAGGGGGACTGCACAAACACTACCGAAACTGTTGCTAATACTAACAGGAACAGAGACTGAGGGCAGGAAGCATGGTTAAATATCTATCAGAAAATAAAAAGGCATTTTTAAGGTGTTATATAAAGCAAGGATCTAAGAGGCTTAGACATCACCTACTGGAAACCAAAAGAAAAGTTTCTTCTTTGCAATAGGCTAAAGAGAGAGCTTTGTATAATAAATCTTTCTGGAAAAACAGCAGATTACATTTCCATTAATGACCAGGCAGAAAAATAGTCCATTAAACACCATGAACAACCAAAGTGACAAATGATTTCAGAAATAAAGAAAAATCTCCAGAAAATAAGCTTACAGTAATAGAAATATGCAACTTACATAGAGAATTCAGAGTGATACTTCTGAAAACAGTGAGTTCCAAAAAGAGTCATATCAACACTTTCAGGAATTGAAAAAACAAAAAACAACTAGATGAGCAGAGCAAGAAGATTCAAACCCTCAAAAAGAACAGAATAGATCTTCTGGAGATAAACACACACACACACACACACACACACACACACACACACACACACACACACACTACAAGAGTTAAAAAATGAAATAGCAAGCTTGGGAAATAGAGTCAACCAAATGGAGGAAAGGATCAGTGATATCGGAGACAGAAATTTAGAAATAAATCAGAAAGAAAAAGAGAGAAACTGAAGAATAAAAAATAATGAAAGAAGGGAAAGAAAAGGAGCAGGGACTAGAAATCATTTTCAGACAAATAGTGAATGAGAATTTCTCAGATCTAAGGAATGAGCTACAGCTTGGAATTCAAGAAGTCAACAGAACACCCAATTACCTAACCCCAAAAGACCTTCACCAGCACACATTGTATTAAAATGATCAAAAATCAATGATGAAGACAGAATTCTTAGGGCAACCAGGGAAAAGAAAACAGTAACCTATACAGGAAAACCCATTAGATTATCCTTGGACTTCTCAGCGCAGCCCTTACAGGGAGGAATGGAATCAAATATTTAAACTATGTAGTGAAAGAAACTACCAGCCTAAAAGACTGTATCCAGCTAAGATCTCCTTTAGATTTGAAGGAGAAATTAAGACCTTTCCAGACATACAAAAATTGAGGGAATTCTCCATTACGAGGCCTGCACTACAGAAAATACTGAAAGGAATCAGCTCACCTAAAACAGAGTGACCAAAACAACAACAACAACAACAACAACAACAACAACAACAACAAAACATAATTAGGAGTAAAGTGACTGTCAGGCAAATAGAAGAAGAAGAGTCCAAAACAGGGCATTATAAGCTTAAATAATAAAAACAGAATTGCTTTAGCAAGATAGTAATGAACATTCAGCAGACATAGGGACAAATTGAGGTAACAATGACTGAAAAGGGGAAGATTCAAAGATTCAGATTTGCAAAGGGAAATGGAGATAAGGCACATGCAGAAGAAAATGGATAACTATATATATATATATATATATATATATATATACATTTATACACATACATATATATGTATATATGTATGTGTATATATATATACACATATATATGTATATATGTACAGCAAAAATGCGTAAATATATATATACATGTATATAGATATATACGCAAAAATCCATAGCATTCCTATACTCTCTGTGTGTACATATATATATATATATGCACACACACACACACATATATAACTATACTGTATATATTAATAATGATAACCATACACAGAAGATTCAGAACTGAAGTACATAACATAAAACAAGAAGAACCAGAGGCAAAACCCACAAAGCCAACCAAAATAAAGCAAGCAGAATCACAAGGGCAAGGAAGCAATGGAAACAAAAGCAAAAGATAAAATGGCCATAAGAAGACCTTATATTTCAATAATCACTCTAAATGTAAATGGACTGAACTCACCAATAAAAAGGCACAGAGTTGCAGAAATGATCATAAAACAAAACCCAACCATATACTGACTCCAGGAGACACATTCCAGCCCCAAAGACAAATATAGACTCAAAGTGAAAGGGTGGAAAAAGATATTGCAAGCAAATGGTATTCAGAGAAAAGCAGGAGTAGCAGTAGTAATTAGATGAAATAGACTTCAAAATAAAAAAGGTAAAGAAAGATACTGAGGAACACTTCATAATGATAAAAGGAATCATGCACCAAGAAGATATAATACTTATTAATATGTATACTCTCAATCAGGGAATATATGTAAAGCAATTACTAATAGAACTAAAGGGAGAAAAACCAAAACACTATCATAGTAGGGGACCTAAGTACCCTACTGTTGGATATGGACAGATCATCCAAACAGAAAACCAATAAGGAAATAACATCCTTAAATGACACATTAGACCTATTGGACATAATTGACATTTACAAAGCCTTCCATTCTAAAACAGCTGCTTATACATTCTTCTCTAGTGCACACGGAACATTCTCAAGAACCAACCACATACCGGGACACAGAGATAGCTTCAACAAATATAAGGGGGTTGAAATCATACCAACCATATTCTCTGATCATAATGCTTTGAAACTAGAGATCAACTGCAAAAAAAAAAAAAAATCGGGAAGAACCACAAATACATGGAGATTAAACAACATGCTAATGAAGAATAACTGGATCAGAGGATAAATAAAAAGAGAGATCAAGAGATACATAAAAACAAATGACAATGATAGTAAAACATATCAAAACTTGTGGGACAGGGCAAAAGTGATCATAAGAAGAAAGTTCATTTCATTACAGGCCTATCTCTAAAAACAAGAACAAGCCCAAATAAACAACTTAAAGCTTCATCTTAAAAAACTAGAAAAAGAAGAACAAATGAAACCGAAAGTCAACAGAAGGAGAGAAATAATCAAAATTAGAGTGAAAATAAATGAAATGGAAAACAAAAAAACAATAGAAAAAAATAAATGCCACGAAAAGCTGGTTCTTTGAGAAGTTTAATAAAATTGACAAACCCCTGGCTAGACTCACTAAAGGAAAAAGAGAAAGGACACAAAGAAACAAAATCAGGGGCGAGGTAGGGGAAATTATGACTGACACTGCAGAATACAAAAGATCATACCAGAATACTATGAAAAATTATATAACACCGAATTTAATAACCTAGAAGAAATGAACTAGTACTTAGAAAAATATAACCTTTTTAGACTGAATCAAGAAAACTAGAAAATCTAAATAGACTGATCAGCAGTATGGAAATTGAAAGAATCATCAAAAATCTTCCAAAAAGTAAAAGTCCAGGACCAGATGGCTTCACCAGTGAATTCTACCAAACATTCAAAGAAGATTTAATACCTATTCTCCTCAAACTCTTTCAAATAATTGAAGAGGAGGCAATATTTCCCAACTCATTTTATGAAGCCAATATCATTCTGATACCAAAACCTGGAAAAGATAACGCAAAAAAAGAAAACTATAGACCAATATCTCTCGTGAATATGGATGCGAAAATCCTCAATAAGATACTAGCAAACCAAATACAGCAACATATTAAAAAGATTATACACCATGATCAAGTGGGCTTCATCCCAGGGTCACAGGGACAATTTAACATACTCAAATCAATTTTTGTAATACACTACATAAACAAATTAAAAAATAAGAATCAAATGATCATATCTTTAGATGCAGAAAAAGCCTTCGACAAGATACAGCATTCATTTATGATCAAAACATCTAACAAACTTGGTATAGAAGGAAGGTATCTTAACATAATAAAGGCCATATATGACAAACCCTCAGCCAACATTATACTTAATGGTGAAAAACTAAAAACTTTCACTCTAACATCAGAAACAAGGCAAGGTGGTCCACTATCACCATTGCCATTTAATATAACATTGGAGACACTAGTGAGTGCAATCAGACAAGAAAAAGATATAAAAGGCATCCAAATAGAAAACAAAGCAGTCAAACTGTCACTATTTGTGGATGACATGATTCTCTATGTAGAAAACCCTGAAGACTCCACAAGAATGCTACTAGAAATAATAAGCAAATACAGTAAAGTCTTTGGATACAAAATCAATGTTCAAAAATCCATAGCATTCCTATCCTCTAATAATGAAGTATTAGAAAAAGAAGTGGAAAAAATAATTGCATTTTCAATTGCAACAAAAAGAATAAAATATTTAGGAATAAATTTAACAAAACATGTGAAGGAGCTATATAATGAAAAACTATAAAACCTTATTAAATGAAATAGAAGAAGATACAAGAAATGGAAAGATACTTTGTGTTCTTGGATTGGACGAATCAACATTATTAAAATGACCATACAAAATTAATGCAAACCCCATCAAAATATTGTCAGCTTTTTTTTAAAAAAGAAATAGAACAAAATACCATTAGATTTGTATGGAAGCACAAAAGACCCTGAATTGCCAAAGCCACCCTGAGAAAAAAAGGAGGCTGGAGGCATCACTCTGCCCGACTTCAAATTATACTACAAAGCAACAATAATCAAAACAGCATGGTACTGGCAACAAAAGAGACATACAGACCAGTGGAACAGAATTGAGAGAACATAAATAAACCCATATATATATATGGGCAAATAATTTTTGACAAAAAAGCCAAAAACATACAGTGGAGAAAGGAACGCTTCTTCAATAAATGATGCTGGGAAAACTGGAAAGTAACCTGCAAATGAATGAAACTAGACTATTGTCTATCACCACTCACCAAAATTAACTCAAAATGGATTAAGGACCTGAATGTAGGACCTGAAACAATAAAATGCATAGAAGAAAATGTAGGAACTAAACTCAAGGACCTTGGACTTAAAGAGGATTTTATGAATTTGACCTCAAAAGTAAGGGATGTAGAAACTAAAATAAATGAATGAGACAATATTAAACTAAAATGCGTCAGCTGAGCAAAAGAAATCATCACTGAGGTAAAGAGACAACCAGAATGGGAAAATATATTTGCAATCATCACCTCCAATAATGGCCTAATATGTAAAATACACAAAGAACTCATAAAACTTAAAAACAACAACAACAAAACAAATGATCCAATCCAAAAATGGGCAGAGAACCTGACCAGACAGTTCTCTCTAGAGGACATATAAATGGCCAACAAATATTTGAAAAGATGTTCAGTATCGCTAGTTATTACGGAAATGCAAATCAAAACCACAATGAGATACCATCTCACACCTGTTAGAATAGCTATAATCAACAAGACAAGTAATAACAAATGTTGGAGAGGATGCAGAAAAAAAGGAACTCTCATACACTGTTGATGGGACTGCAAACTGGTACAACTACTACGAAAGACAATATGGAAGTTCCTCAAAAAACTAAGAATTGATCTACCATATGATCCAGCAATCCCTCTACTGAGTAGTGACCCCAAAGACTTGAAAACCCATATCCAAAAAGATATTTGCACACTGATGTTCATAGCAGCATTATTCACAGTGGCCAGAACATGGAAGCAACCGAAGCGTCCTATGATAGATGATTGGCTAAAAAAGCCATGGTTCGTATGTACAATGGAATATTACTCAGTCATAAGAAGAGATAAAATACTGCCATTTGCAACAACATGGATGGATCTGGAAATAATCATGCTAAGCCAAATAAGCCAGCAGAAAAAGATAAAAATTACATGATATCATTTATATATAAATGATATATAATGATATATATATCATTTATATATAAATGATATTTATATATAGGATATAAACCTAAAAGCAGCAAATGAACAGGACAAACAGACTCATGGACGTGAACTATAGACTAGTGGTTGCCAGAGAGAAGGAGGTGGGGAAGGGGATTAATATAGGGGGTAAGGGGGAGGGTGAAGTGGGTTAAGGAGATCAAATGTATGATAATTGAAGGAAACTGGACTTTGGGTGGTAAATACAGAATAGAATATACAGATGTCAAATTATAATATACACCTAAAAATTATATAATTGTATTAACCAATGTTACTCCAATAAACTTAATTTAAAAAATATATAAAGGAAACATAGAATTATAAGGAAAAATTAACAGAAATATAATTGATGTGGGAAATCTGAAAACATAACTCTCTTGTTATGACAGCTAAACTAAACTAAAATATATTGAAATGGAGAGTGTGTATAACATTTAAAAAGGTTGATAAAGAGATGTATAGAAAGATCTACACCCAAGAATAAAAAAGAATATACATTATTTTTAAATGTCCGTGGAACATCTTTAAAACTTATCTTTTAAAAAAACAAAGGAAAATTAGAAATGGTAGCAACCACATTCTTCAATCCTAAATCTAGATATGAATAACAAAGGTATCTGGGGGGCAATGTCCCAAAACTCAGACATTATTAAAAAAGGAATCTTGATTTTTTTTAAAAAAAGATAATACTACAACTTATATAAGCAAAAACCAAATGAAACACCTATTGAATCAGTAATTTATTACCTAAAAGCTTTTATATTAAAAGAGAAAGAGTGAAAATAAAGTGAAAAATAAATGAAGTATGCATTCAGCTTAAAAAGTTAAAAAAAAAAAGAGCAGACATAGAACAGTATGTAGAAGGTAATAAGCAGAAAAGCAGAAAAATAATAATTCTACATGGACAAATCTAAGAATTCTTTATTTTTTAAAGAAAATAATACATAATAAATCTAGAAAGCTAATGGAGAAAAAAATAATAATATACAAATAGATACAGCAGATATTAAACTATGTACTTCTGGGAAAATATAAATGACCTAAATTTTCTCAGAATAAAGTATAATGCCTGATAGACCATTAAGCAGACAATTAAGTAAAATAGTATTCAAAGCACCACTAATAAAATGATTCACAAGTGAGGTGGTTTAATAGGCAATTCTTTCCAACATTAAAGAACAAAATTCCCATATCATATAAAATGATTTAGAATGTAGAAAAGGAAGAAAAACAGCTTATTTTTACAAATTTAAAAAATAAAATTCACAATCTGACAAAGATAAATTCTTCATATTTCATATGATAATTATGTAACTTGGTATTTTACTGGGCTTTTTGGAAGCACAAAGATAAATGTAAAGTTCAAATATACATATGGGTTTATAGTTGTAATCATCTTTTCATGGTCCCGTTTTTCTCTTGATCTCATTCTATATTTTATTTACCCCAGCTCTCTTATTTAGAAATTAGAGAAAGATTTATTTTTGTGCTTATCATGAATGAGAAAGCATGACACCTTGGAAGCTATTCTCAGCTATCTCAGGACTACGAAGGGGAAGCTTGCTGATAGTGCAGCCAACACTGAGAAAGAGCTGTCAAATGAAGAACCATAATCAAGGTTATGATCGCTTTGTTCAAGCTTTTAAATCAAGTATTACCAAACACCAAAACCTTTCAATTATTTAGTTACTTACATTTATTTTCTAAACTAGTTTGGTTTGGGTATCTATTGCTTTAACCAAAAACATCCTGCTAATATTAATTAGAGAAATACTTTGTTTTAAACATAGCTAGGCAGGCTTCAAAGACCATGTGTCTCTTCATATATGTATTAGTACATTGTCCCTTTAGTAGTGTTTTCTTTTCCTGCTCAGTACATTTCCCATCTCCTTTCTTTTGTTAAATTAAAAAGTAAAATAATTTTTTTTCCATTTTCCCCAGTCCCTCCTCTTTAGCAACCATCAGTTTGTTTTATCTATCTATCTATCTATCTATCTATCTATCTATCTATCTATCTATTTTTATCTTTATATCTATTAGTCTGTTTCAGGGTTTTGTTTTGTTTTGTTTTCAGATTCTACATATAAGTAAAATCTTTATCTGACTTCTTTCACTTAACATAGTACCCTCTAGGTTCATCTATGTTTTAACAAGTGGCAAGGTTTTGTTATTTTTCTATTGCTGAGTGATATTCCATTACACATATAGATCACATATTCTTTATTGACTCATCTATCGATAGACAGTTAGGTTGCTTCCATATCTTGACTGCAGTAAACATAGAGATGCATATATCTTTTTGAGTTAGTGTTTTTATTTTCTTCAGATTAATACCCAAAAGTGAGATTATTCGGTCATATGGTACCTATTTTTAAGTTTTTTTTGAGGAATTGCCACACTATTTTTCATAATGGCTATACCAGATTACAATCCCACCAGTGGTGTAGGAGGATTTCCTTTTCAAGAAGTCCTCACCAGCACCTGTTATTTGTTTCCCATTCCCCTTCCTTATGAAACAAATCTATTTCCTTTGGGAATATCTTCCATGTACTCCATCTCACTTCTTCTGGGACCTGCTTACACTTTCTCAGGGGAACTTCTTCACTATTTCTGTGTGTTCTGATGATGCCTGTAATGATAATCTCCAAGCCATTTATGCTAGCTTGGGCCAATCAAATCATGCAACATTCTTGGTAGAGTGACTAGTACAAGGCTGGACATGCTTCTTAATAAAGGATTCAGTTTTCTTCACATCAGTGTATGACATTTAGAAGAGGAGCCTTTTTTTATGCTTGGGGTTCTAGGCTGGGAGGATTTGAGTTTGGGACTCCCAATGGCCATGTCCCCAGTCACTCAATGGCAATGCATATGCAGTAGAATGAAGCCAGACCAGAAAAAAAGCAGAAACGGAAGAGAGTGGGAGCCCAGATAATAGCATTCAACACCAATATTCCTGACATGTTCGAAGCTAGTTTTATCTTTGCACTTCTCTATTCTTTTGGTTAATAAATTCCTTTTTGAGGTTAAGATAGCCCAAGTAAGGTTTCTGCACTTCTGCGTACATAAAGGTACCTTCTGACTAATTTAGCTGCAAACCTGCTTATTTCACTTTCTCCTTGATATTTGTATTCTTTTTTCCCTCAGCATTCAATGCTCTCATGGTGTTGGGGGAACTGATAGCACTCCCTACTCACTCCCCACACTGTGCTGTCCATACCTATCCTGATAGAAAGCCTCCTAGTGAGGCAGCTGACTTTTTGAATCACTGCCTGGCGCCTTATATCAACTAGACTTAACAGGCATTTCTTTTGGAGCTGCCAAATATAGCATATTGGCCTATGTATGAACTGATTAACTGAACTCTCACCATCATTTTGCTGACCTTGTATGCAGTGACAGTCAGATGGTGTTAGGGAGATGATGATGGCATTTTAATCTCTCTGAAAACTTATTTCTGGGGCAGAGCCAGCTATCAGATCTCATCCGTGAAACACCCATTCTTAATCATCATCTTGCATAAGTCTAGCTTGATACTGAATTTTATCCTTATTTTTGCTTTTTAATGGACAACATACTTTTCTTTTTATTTCTAGATATTCAGAAATACCCCTTAATGATGCCCCTACTTTCCTCAATTGGGGTCAGTTTAATACAATACTAATACTAGGTAAACTATAGTTGAGGCCAAATGGATGGTATATTTTATTTGACAAATTATGGTTTGTTAACTATATCAGAACAATATGTTGGTTAGCTTTCAAAATGTCATTTGTTACTGTGCATACCTTTATACTAAGCTATCCCTGTCTTTTTCTCTGACCCTATCTTTTTTCCAAATTGCCCTTCCATAGTTCCATGCACTTACATCATTTTAGATAACTAATATCTCCCTTTTAGGGATTGGTGTTACCATCTAGTTACAGGCACTTAGAAAACTAATTAGTGACATCTTTCTCATTCTTCCATTTAAACCTATACTTAAGAAACTGTATTTTATAGAGTGGACTGTTTCATCCTTTGTCTATTTGAGCCAGACACCATGGCAAACAAGAAAAGGCCACATGCTGTTGTCATCAAGCTAGTTGCTGAAAGATGAGTTGGGGAGCTCTTACATCTATTCTCATTTAGTCAACTGTCCATTTATTAGGTTTTAATGCATCATTCAATTATAATTCATATAACTACTTTTTGTATACACTTTGTAAATTATAAAGCTTTATGCAAATATAAGTAATTAATTGTGTCAATAACTCTAAAACAACAAGAAGATAAAGAGGATATTTATTGCAGCTGCTGCTGTTTGTTTTGTATTCTTCTCTCCACTTTTCCTACTTTTGAGGCACAAATTTAAGGACAACTAAAACTTCTTTAAAAACCATTATGGTAACTATACTATTGCATTGCCTGAGGATGCGATAGTGATCATTCATGAATCACTATGATTTAAATTGGAAATCTTCACAATTATACCCAGATATAATATTTTAAAAAATAGATACATTTTACAGATACTTGATTAATTTCACGATTGTAGTTAGATGGTTCAGATAATTCTAGGTCTGAACTTGTAGTTTCTCAAAGAAGATCAGAGTCATTGGGGAGACCTCTTGGGAGACTTGCCTGTCTTGGGACAACATCTGGATATACACTTACAGTTGAGAATGAATATGTATTCCAGTGACTAAGTTATAGCAAGTTTTTTCTTAATTTCTCATCAAAATGACATTTTCCTTGTTAACAAGTTTCTTAGGATAGTGCAACTGAAAAAAGATCTCTTAACTAGATACATAACTAAAATTTATACAAAAGTACCCTTTTCATCGTTTGAATATAATTTGACAATATGGTATAAACTGAGCAGGGAAGATTTAAGGAAGGAAGGCCTCCCAACTCCAGACATGGGTCATTAACTGACTCTTTGTCTTCCCTGTAGTAGGTATTTGGAGAAATTTGTTTACCATAAAGAAGGGTTGTGGTGGTAGAGAAATAATCTTTTTAGTTACATTTTGGCTGGAATTCCCCACAGAGGAATAATAAATAATCTTTCCCACATCCTCCACAGGGGTTGTAGTCAGTCCCAACCACAAACAGTGGAAGGAAGAAAGCTTACTGATATCTTTTCAAATTTCCAAATTTTCAACTGCTCCAAAATAGCTCCACTATGGTAACAGAAAACCCTACTATTGGATGTGCCTTTTTTTGGATATACACAAGACATGTCTATCCAGGAAGTATCTGCTGAAAAGTAGAATAGCAACTGTAATAGAAACATATGTTCACCGAGAAAACCTGACAATTTAATCTACTGAATATTTCTTAATCTATGTTTTTTTACATTCCTGAATTAGTTATTCTGGTCACAAGGCCTGGGTACTGAGATCTAAAAAAAAATTGTGATGGTGGAAAAAGATGAGGACTATTTAAAGTATGGAGTACTGATGCTATGCAGAATTTCTTGGTGTGGAGTATGTACTCCACAAAGATATGACTGCTAAAAATTAATCATTACCAGACACAGGAAGATGTCTAGGTATTGTTTCTTGGACACATACAGACCTATAGTCTTCCAAGAGACCATCAGGTGACATGTCCTTTTGGTGTACCTTTTCCCAAAATATCATCTGAGAAAGTAAATTTCATGAGCCACTCTGAAATAAAATAATTTAGGAATAAAATGTTTGCCTTAGTATCACATCCTGCTATTAAAGATTCAAATATGTTGTACATAACACATTAAGAGATCTGAGAAGCAATGAATTAAATATACCTGCTTAACTTTGTTTCACATGGTAAAACCTCTCTTAAAAAAAAAATTAGCAACATCCTGTGGGTTTACTTTAAATAACAGGGCTTATGTGAATTTTATTTGTGATTTTTTTGTCAACACGTATAAAATGCTGTCTATAAGGCAAGCTACTTTCCTAGATGGGGAAGTTGAGACAACAAGATGTTATGGTTCTTAAATGGTGGAGCCAGAACTGAAACTCCAGTAGCCTGGTGCCAAAGTCCAGACATTTGATCACTGCGCTTTAAGGTTGACATTAAACCTTGAATTTTGGAAACTCGAATTTGCTTACAAGTCACAGGATGCTCCATCTGTAGAGTTGGAGGCACATTAAACAAAATCAAGAGAATGAAGTTTTAACTAGATTGTCTATTTTCTTACAAACAGTTGCCATTATAGAGATTAGAACATTCAGGCTATATTATTTATGCATTCTTTCCTTCTAGAAGACCTATGTGGGAAGCCAGACCACATGCAAAATACTGCTGGATGAGAATAGAATCAGGACAAGGATTGTTGATGAGATCAGCTATACTTTAGGAACTCGGAATTGTGAGATGAGTCAACATTCTTCATCATTGATATGGTGAAGTTCAATTTTTTTTCCCATGAAAACTATCAGAATTGGAAGATTGTACCAAAATAAACAGATTGAGAACATATGCCTACTCAACTTCCCCTCTAAAAGCCAATGAAAATAAAAAGAAGATTCATTTATTTAATAAATAAGTCCATGACTGTGAAAACACTATACAAAATGTCATGAGAAAACCAGAACTATCATAAAACTCTTGAAAGATAAAAAGCAAATATGAATAGATTTTTGAGGAATAGAACCACAGGAAAACAAAATATAAAACATGGTAAGAATATTCCTAAGGTGGTAGTGATACTTCCTGAATAATCCTGACTTGATGTAATGAACACAAGCTGTTGGGTGGAACATGGAACATTGGTCAAGACGATCTCATGGCTGAGCTGCATCTTGTGCACCTAGAGTAACTTATCCCCTCCCCTTTCCCCTTTACTCAATTAAGCAGTGATTTGGGTGTTATTTGATCACAGGACAAAGCAGAATGCCACAATAGAATTATGAAATCAAGACAAAATACCAAATAACTATTGTTCTTCAGGAAAGACAGAATTGCCTCTATTCATGAGACAATTTAACTCACATCTCAAATTCACCATAGCCCTGCCCACTCATTTCCAATCAGCATAAGGAGCGAGATGTGGTCATCAAAGTAGACAGGGGTTGTCTAATTTAAATATGATCAAATAGCCAGATATAGGAATCAGCAAGAATTGCCAAATATATGGAGGGAATCAACAATATGAGAGTCACCAAAACATACATATGTCCAAATAACACCTGACAAAATAGAGTATTGAAAAAAGAGGAAAAACCTTTGGATAAGCATAATTAATATATTTAAGGGGAGTTACAAAGAATGTTATGGTTATAAAAATGAATAAAGTAGAAATTTGGGACGTTAAATATTCATTGAAATTAAAAATATAATAGAGGAACTGGTTGTAAAATAGACACAACTACAGAGCAAATTTGTGAGCTGGGAAATTAACCTGGGGATTTTTCTAAAATTTCAACAACAATTTTTTTAAAAGGATGGAGCATATAGCACAATAAAATAAACCTATAGAAATAAGAAAAAGGAAATTAATTTAGATAAAAACTAATGAAATGTAAAAACCAAGAGAAACAAAAGCTGTTTTCTTTAAAAAAAGTGAAATAAACAGATGGGAATATTTCATCGAGAAAAAGACGCAATATGGAAATAAATTATATTAAACATTGAAAGAAGATATAAATACAGATTCGAGGGAGATTAAAATGTGTGAGAAATTCTGTACAACTTTTTGTCAATGCATTTAAAAATCTAGACAAAATGGATGACTTTTTAAAATTGAAACTTGCTGATATTAACTCAAGAAGAAGCAGAAATTGTGCAAGGACCAATAACCAATTGAAGAAATAAAAATATGGGTAATGATTTACTCCAAATTGATCTTTGAACTAAATGCAATCTCTACCTAAATCCCAATAAGGTTTTAATGTAACTTGATACACTGAGTCTCTAAAGTTTATATGAAAGTAAAGAATCCCAGGAATAGCCTGATACTTTTTGTAAAGGACAATGAGAAAGAAAACATTTCTTTGTGAGTTATCAAAGCATATCATAGCTATAACAATCTATAAACAAATTTACATTAGTACAAATACAGAGTTAAAAAAACAGTTCTATGAATATTTGTGAGAATTTTGTATTTAAATTTAGAGGTGAAATGATGAACTAGTCAATAAAGAATATTGGAACAGCAATAAGGGTTATATGCATATTCACATAATTAATTTAGGATAACTTAAAGAGCTAAATAAATTTTACTTTAAAAAAACTCTGAAAAGCATTAGAAAAACTAGGAGTTTTCTTTTAATAATGATCTGGTGATGAGGAAGCTTCTTAGGTAAGATATAAAATTTAGAACTTAGAAAATGCTAGAGAGGCAACATTGACCTCATGCAAATTAATTTTTTTTTTCTGAGCATGGTTTAAAAAGCTAACATAAGAAAAATATTTGTCGCTTTATTTATAGCCAAATATTTACCATTATATTTCAAGCACTACCAAAATTCTGTCAGAAATCATCCTATTAGAAAAATGGCCCTACCAAGTCTCCTTTACTATGTTATTTTCCACCAGGGTACCAGACATACTTACATATGTTACTTATGTGCATTTTAGTGTTTCCCTGCCCCCTATCAGAATGTAAATTCCAAAACTGCAATAATTTGGTTTCTATGTTGGTCAGTTCTGCATCCTCAGTTCCTGGGGTATCATAATGGTTCATAGGCAGTTCATAGAACCCAGTTACAAATAGTCAACGGCCATGTGATTCTCTTCGAGAATCAAGGAAGAGCAAATTAAAACAAGTTTTAAATTTTTTGTCTATTATGTAGGCAAAAAGGAAAAGGGTTTTAGTGGTATTAGAAGATATGGGAAATAAGTTTTCTTCATGGAATTTTAAACAGAAGAGCACTATGGAAAGCAATTTTAAATTATTTATTGACATTTAAAATGCATAAACTTTTTGTCCATGAAATTTTACTTGAACAAATTCTAAAAAATACTTGTACACTTGCATAAGCTATCTGAGCAAGTATGTGTTATAAATCTGTCAGTTCATATGAAATAGATATACATGTATTAATATAGAAAGATCTAAAAAACCTTTAATAACTTTAAGTAGTTATAAAAGATAGTTATGATTTTATCTCTACATAAATATATAATTAAAAAACATAAAACTACAAAAAGATGAGACCAATAGGATAGATACACACAAAACTTTTATTAGCACTTAGTCTGGGTAGAGGATAGAAGTGGAAGAAGGATTTTAAAACTCAGTAGCCTTCTGTACATTAAAACAAGAATGATTTCCTGTTGTACCTGTGTGGTTAAATATGTATATGTATTATTAGTGATTTCCTCTAAGAGGTGATAGCAGAGTTTTCTCAGAGCTTATTAAGAAATATCTTTTTTCCTTTGGAACTAAAAAACATTAAAGGCATTTTGAAGAACAAAACAAATAAAATATATAATCTTTCTAACTACCACTTTTATGTAGCTATTTGTTTGTGAATATCTTTCCAAGATTGTTTCTAATGCATATAATATTCATGTTGTCACAATTATAATATATTTGATTTCAAGTTCTTAAAATTTTATATTATGTAGACTATAGGCTTCATAATTATCATTTATAAAAATTGTATTCTATTCTAATATTCTCTAAAACCAGCTAGTCACTGATTTTAGGTAGGTTTTTAAATGTGCTCAGTGGAAATAGAAAAGGATTAATGAATTATTTGTTGAGTTAACTTTGGCTGGTCTAAGCCAATAACCCTGAAAAGACAGGCAAAACTTGTGAATCTCCAAGCAGTCAATTCTAACAGTGAGAGGAGAGTATGCTTTAAAATAGTTTTTCTCAGAATATGTTCTGAAGACCACTAGTCTTTTGGATAATTCTGATCAAATATTTTGAAAACAGAAAAATTTAAAAACTATAGCTACTGTATTTTCCTGTTAGAAGTTTACAAATTCTATTAAAGTTCTAGGAAAAAGTAATAGATCTCTAACATGGCTAAGAAAACATTTTCCTTGATATATTTAACAATTGTATTTCTATTTAATAATTTTATTAGTCTTCTATTGCTTTGTAACAAACTGTCCCAAATTTTAGCAGCTTAAAAGAACAGAAAAAATCTTACAATTTCTCTGGGTTAGAAAATTGAGGGTAGCTTAGCTGTATTGCTTCTGAGTAGGAGCCTAAGTTTGCAGTGAAGACATTGGCTGAATGCCTTCTTTGGAGAAATGTCTCTTCAGGTCCTCTGTCCATTTTTTGAATGGATTATTTATTTATTTTCGTTATTGAGTTGTATGACATCCTTGCACATTTTGGATATCAACTGCTTTTATATCACTTGGAAATATTTTCTCCCATTCAGTATGTTGTCTTTTTATTTTGTTGATGGTTTTCTTCACTGTACAGAAGACATAAATATGGCCAACAGACATATGAAAAGATGCTCAATATTACTAATCATCAGGGAAATGCAAATCAAAACCACAATAAAATAGCACCTTATACCAATCAGAATGGCAATTATCAGAAAGTCAATAAATAAAAAGTGATGGCGAGGCTGTAGAGAAATGGGAATCCTCCTGCATTGTTGGTGAGACTGGAAATTGGTGAAGCCACTATGGAAAACTGTATGGGGATTTCTCAAGAAACTAAAAATAAAACTACCATACAACCCAGCAATTCCACTTCTGAGTACTTGTTCAAAGAAAACAAAAACACTAATTAGAAAAGATATATGCACCCCTATGTTTACCATAGCATTATTTACAGTAGTCAGGATATATAAGCAACCTAAGTGTCCATCGATAGATAAATGGATAAAGAAGATGACTATGTATGTACATACGTATGTATGTATGTATGTATAAATGTATGTAATGGAATGTTACTCAGAAATAAAGAAGAATGAAATCCTGCCATTTGCGACAACATGGATGGACCTAGAGGGTATTGTGCTAAGTGAAGTAAGTCAGAGAAAGGCAAATGATGCGTGATTTCACTTACATGTGGAATTTTTTAAAACCAAAAGAAACAAACAAAAGAAA
>PVKZ01005969.1:0-42648 GCA_004027375.1 Macroglossus sobrinus | reverse complement strand
GAAGAAGGAAAGGAGAAGAAGGGGAGAAGAAGGGGAAGGGGGACGGGACAAGGGAGAGGAGGAAGGAGAGAAAGAATAAAATATAGAGAAAATATTAATAACCACATATCTATCAATAATTTTTTAAATATAAATGAATTAAATATTTCAATCAAAAGACATACAGTGGCTGAATGAATAAGAAAACAATAGCTTTACATATGCTTTAAATTAAAATAATAAAATAAATAAGATTTTTGTTTTTGTTTTTCATTTTTCTTTTTTTTATTATTTCTATTAGAGTGGAGGTATATCACTAATTATGAGAAATCTATAATGTTCTAATATCACATTTCTCTAGTGTTATGATTCAATTTAGAATTGGGTAATTGTCATTGATTTATAAGAAATTTTTAAAGTTCTAAGTCAAATTTTGAAAGTTCCACAAAATTAGGAAGGAACATTTATAACAAATATTTTTTGCACTTTCCAAGGAGTTGCAGGCACAGTGAAGAGCAAAATAAAAATAAAGCCTGAGTAAGTTCTTACTCTCTGGCATATTTTTTTTCTAGTAGACATCTGCCTATTTGACCATAGTAGTAATTGCTACTGTAATGATAACTGTACACATGCAAATTTTAATACTCATGAAAATAAGAACTAGTAAAATTTTAGCTTTACCCATTCTGACAAAATCTTACATTGTATCATTATAACTCAATGACTATTTTTTAAAATGTGGAGTCAGGCTCAGTGAGCCAGTCTCAAGCCTTCAGAAGGAGTTTCCATAGTCCTTGTAGATTGTGTGCTCCTATGAGAAGTCCTTCAAAACTGGGGCTTGCTTGCCCAGAAACAAGGATAAGAGGCAATGATTCTGCAGGGAAGGCATTTCTGTCTTGATCTTTGGCAAAAATCTGCTATGTGTAGCTCCCTGTTCATTCAAGCTCCCCATCAGTAGGGAAAAAAAAAAATATATATATATATATATATATATAATATTAAGATTAAGATTAAGATTAAAAATATGTTTACTATTTTTTTCTGGCTTTATCAAAATATAATAGTCAATTAGTTGTATAATTCAATGAGTTTTTTTTCAATTACAGTTGGCATACAATAATGTATCAGTTTCAGTTGTACAGTATAGTGATCAGAGATCCACACAACTCATATGCAATCACCCTATTAAATCTAGTACCACTCTTCCTCCTTACATATTTATTACAACATTATTAATCATCTTCTCCATGCTACACTCTATATCTTCATGTCTATTCTGCACTAACTATCCCTTTGTACCACTTAATCCCTTTGCCTTTTTTCACCATCTCCAAACCCCCCTCCAATCTAGAAGCCCTCAAAATATTCTCTTCATCTTTGAGTTTATTTCTGCTTTTGTTGTTGTTGTTGTTGTTGATTTTGTTCTTTATATTCAACATGTATGTGAAATCATACAATATTTGTCTTTATCCAACTAATTTTATTCAGTGAAATACCCTTTTCCCCTCCACTTCCTTTTTTCTGTGTGTGTTTTTTTGAGCTGAAGTGAGTCTCTTGTAGGCAGCATATGTAGGGGTCTTGATTTCTTATCCGTTCAACCACTCTATCTTCTGGTTGGAGCCATTAATTCTTTTCTATTTGAGGAACTTGTTAATAAGAATGTAGTTATTACCATTCTTTATTTCTATTTTTAAAATTTTTTTACTAAGTTTATTGGGGTAACATTGGTTAATACAATTATATAATTTTCAGTTGTACATTATCACTTGACATCTATATATTCTATTGTGTGTTTACCACCCAAACTCTAGTTTTCTTCAGCTACCATATATTTGATCCCCTTTACCCACTACACCCACTTCTACCCCCCTATATTTGACCCCCTTTATACTGTCTACCACCTCCCTCCTCCCTCACCCCACTACTAACCACTACTCTATAGTCCTCTGGTAACCACTAGTCTATAGTCCATGTTGATAAGTCTCTGTTTCTTTGTCCTGTTCACTTGTTACTTTTAGGTTTATATCCCACAAATAAGTGATATTTGATTTTCAACCTTTTTTGTCTGGCTTATTTTGCTTAGAATGATTATCTCAAGTCCATCAATGTTGTTGCAAATAGCAGTATTTCATCTCTTTTCATGGCTGAGTAATATTCTCTTGTATATATGTATCATAGTTTCTTTAGCCATCCATCTATCATAGAACACTTTGGGTGCTTCTATGTCCTGGCCACTGTGAATAATGCTGATATGAACATCGGTGTGCAAATATCTTTTTGGATATAGGTTTTCAAGTCTTTAGGGTAAATACCCAGTAGAGGGATTGTTGGATTATATGGTAGATCGATTTTTAGTTTTTTGATGAAACTCCATATTGTTTTCTGTACTGGTTGTACCAATTTGCAGTTCCACTAGCAGTGTATGAGGGTTCCTTTTTCTCCACATTCTCTCCAACATTTGTTATTACTTGTCCTGTTGGTTATAACAATTCTAACAGGGGTGAAATGGTATCTCATTGTGGTTTTGATTTGCATTTCTCTAATAGCTAGCGATGTTTAGCATCTTTTCATATATTTATTGGCCATTTGTATGTCCTCTAGGAAAAAGTGTCTGTTCAGGTTCTCTGTTTATTTTTTGATTGGATCGTTTTTTGTTGTTGTTGTTATTAATAAGTCATGTGAGTTCTTTGTATATTTTAGATATATATTTGCAAGCCTTATCAGAGGCGTGGCTTGCAAATATATTTTCCTATTTGAATGGTTGTCTCTTTACCTTGTTGATGATTTCTTTGCTGAGCAGAAGTTTTTTAGTTTGATGTAGTACCAATCATTTATTTTAGCTTTTACTTCCCTTGCTTGTGAGGTCAAATTCCTAAAATTCTCTTTAAGTTCAAGGTCCTTGAGTTTAGTTCCTATGTTTTCTTCTATGCATTCTATTGTAACAGGTCTTATATTTAGGTCCTTAATTAATTTTGAGTTAATTCTGGTATATGGTGATAGATACAGTCGTTTTATTCTTTTGCAGGTGGCTTTCCAGTTTTCCTAGCACAATTTATTAAAGAGGTTTTTCTTTCTCCACTGTATGTTTTTTGCTTTTTTGTCAAAAATTATTTGCCCATATAAACATGTGTTTACCTCTAGAATCTCCATTGTGTTCCACTGGTTTGTGTGGCTGTTTTGTTGTCAGTACTATGCCATTTTGATTACTGTCACTTTGTAATAGAATTTGAAGTTGGGCAGAGTGATGCCTTATTAGGTTGAGATAATTAGATGTTCAGCTTAATTTTGTTTTAAGGGGAGATTTTGGGGACAACTCTCACTCTGCCATGTTTCTGCAAAAGTCTATTCCTGATTTAGATACATGACTTTTCTACTTAAAGAAATTCCTCCACCATTTTCTATAATACTGGCTTGGTCTTGATGGATTCCTTTAGCTTATTTTTTGCTGAGAAGGTCTTTATCTGTTCTTAGACTCTAAATGATAGCTTTACTGGATAGAATTTTCTTGATTATAGATTCTGGGTTTTCATTACATCAAATATCTTTTCTTGGAATGGATATGTTGATATCTTGATGGCAACTGTGAATTGAATGGCTTTATTCTGAAAGTTTTCTGTTGTAAATGCTTTGTAGCCAAAGTTGGAGACCAAGGGGCACTGAAGGAAAAGCAGGGCTCCTGGACAACTAGCTGACTACTTTCCTCTTTAGCATTTCTGGCACATGCTTTCCTCTCTCCAGTAATGCAACAAGTGCAAAGATAAGCTCTGCTGAAGCCAAAAGGCAACTCAGATTCATGATTGGATGCAGGGATCTTTTTAGGTCAACAATCCAGATGGTTCAGGTGACACACTGTTATATATCTATTACTTTAATCTAGGCAATTTTTTACCAGGACCATTGTGTTTTTGGAACTGGTATGGTTAAGAGTTATACTGTGAGCTGCCATATTTAATCACTGTTTTGTTATTTCCAAGGAGATGTCTCGATTTGCACTACAATAAACATTTGAGTCATAGACTCTAAACCTTAAGAAGTTTAAAGTCTACTTGGAGAGACAAAAAATAAACCTGTGAAAAAAACCTACAGTAATGACAATATATCTCATGTTTCCTGTTAGAAACAATCATGGTTCCATGTAAATATTTGCAAGGTAGATCTCATTTATATTATTATAAATTCTATGGAAGTGATCATTACTCCAATTACTCATCCAATTTAACATTATCTCAATGAAGAATTATGGTCAAGATTGCACTCTACACTAATCACAAAGTAATTTCAATATTGCTTGTTCTTACTTATATTTCTTAAATATTTAGAAAAGAATATTTCTTAAATATGTCTTCTCAATTGCTATGCCAGTGAGAGGACATAGAGAAGACATAGAGATTTTATAGTGCTGGAGAACTGCTGAGTACAGTACTGGTCTCCAGGGATTCAGATCTAAAGAAAGCTCAGTGCTTGCCTACGTAGGCTTTTGAATTTCAATAGGAGAGACAAGCATATACTTCTCACTGTGCTATATCAATAAAGAGGAACACTCAACCTGCTTTGGGGCACAGAGTTGATAACCCTCTATGGATAAGAGGAGCTAGGCAGATTTGGCCAGTGGGAAAGAAGGGCTGGTATTGGTGGCTAGGTGGTAGAGGGATTATTCTAACCATCTGCAAAGGCAGGAAGACTGGAGTAGATACAAAACTTCAAGGAGGGTATCTGAAGAGAGGGAAGAGGAAGAAAGATCATATAATGTGAAAGGTTAATGATGGCCACAAATTCCTTGACTTTTCTCTCATCAAGAGGTGGGTTTATGTTCCCTCCCTTTGGGCCTGGGTGGGCACTGTGACCCTGTGCTAGTTCAATGTTGAAGTGATACTTTTTCAGCAACTTGGCCCAGGCTCAAGAAGACTGGTAGCTTCTACTTCATACTTCTTAGAACACTCATTCTTAGAACCCTGAGACAGTTGTGCTGTGAGAAGCCCAAGGTGGCCACATGAAAAGCTGCATGGAGAGAGCATTCAGCCAGCCCAGCTGCTATCCATCACAACAACCTGGGAGACCCCCAGGGAGAGCTGCCAAATTGAGCTCAGTCACCTCTCAGACTTTTGAGAGATAATAAAACAGTGCTGGTTTAAGGTGTTTGGTTTTTGGTCCAGTTGTTATACAGCAATAGTAACCATAACATTAGGGAAACTGAAAGAAAAAGGTCATGGAAGTCAGAAAGAAGAAACTATCAAAGGGGGCATCATCAGCACAACCTGGTGTGTGCCAACAGAGGTGTCATAGAAGACACAGTCTAGAATGTATCTCCAGAGAGTTGTCACATGGGGGTTGTCATGATGCATGTCAAAAAAGAAAAAGAAATCAACAAGTTGATGAGAAAAACTGTAAGGTGACCAGTTTATTCCAGCTTGTTCTGAATGATCCTAGTTTTGGCTTTAAAAGTTCCTAGTTCCAGGAAAATTCTCAGTCCTGGGCACACTGGAATGGTGATGGCTCTCTGGTAAATCTGCACTGACATAGGAGAGGCAAAATGTATAAAGCACTCCTCCAGGGAGAGTACCTATGAGGGTAACTTTGAAGTGGCAGCATGAGAAATCAGATTGAGATGGGTTTGAAAATGGGTACAGACTGATTGGAATGAGCCATAAAAATTAGAATTCTCATTTATTTAGTACTTGCTTGTATCCAACTTGGTGAGACTCTTACATACTTTTATTTTATACTGATCAAAGCACCATGAAAAGGTTGTCATCGTCATTATATTTGAGGGAAAAACTTAGTCTCTGATACATGTGGTAGCTTGTATGGTAGATAGTGAAGTGAAAATTGCTTAGGTTTATCTGCTTATGTTCATCAATCCCAGGGAAGAGCATATAGGGATGTTAAAAAAGCATGACATAGAAGCATGTTTGATGATTTGAGGCCTATAAGGAGTCAGAAAGAACAGGATGCAAAGAATAGTTAATGACACTAGCCTTTCCAAGAAGCCCTTGGCCCTCTACAGACTGGATGACTGAAAGTGTGGATTGCGCAGGATGAGGAGGGAGAGATAGAAGGAAGAAGTGTATCATGCCAACCACTCTGCAGTGCCCTTTTTCTTAATAAGAAGGGAAATAAGAAGAAACTGAAAGAATCAGGAGTGATTTTTATCTCTATTAACATGGTAGAGTACAATTAGAACTCTGCAAAAAATAGATCCTCTCCATTTCTCTCAAAGCTATTTTATATATAAAATGAATCTCTTTCACTCAAAATTACAGACATATGGATCTATAAACAACCAGGACTGCTGAGGCCTTCCATATATGTCTGCCCCCAGAGAAGACTTCAATAGGATAAGAGGAAAGTATGTCCATTTAAATTTCCATGAGACAGAAACAAAATTGCTGTGGATTTCTGTCTGGGGCCAACCCATTATGTGTCTCAACCCCTCCTACCAGTCTCAATGCAGCCTCTTCTTTATATCTTTAGTTATAAGAGTTATGTTCAGCTAGTCTTCAGATGGCTCTTCAGGTTAATTGTTCTATAATTTAATTGTAATTTTAATATAGTCATGGGATGAGGCAAGCACAGCATTAATCTACTCTGCCACCTTGACTGGTCTCCCATTTTGATGTATTTGTTATGTGTCTATGAATCCTATTTGTGTAGAGAATTATAAAAGTATTACTCTTTACAGAAAATTTTATGAAAAGATCAAAGTAAAAGTCATGCATAATTTCAACACTAGATAACATTTAAAATATTTTTTTTAATTTCTAGTAGCATGTTCTCCTAGAGAGGCTTAATAATTAATCAATTAATTAATTAAGCTAGTGCTCAGATCTCCTGTGCAGGAAGTGTGAGACCTAAGAACCTACAGATGAACCCTGCACCATTTAGAAGAAGACACAGAGAAATATGGGTAAAGGGAAGGAGCCAAGTTGTCCCTGGTCAGACACAGAGAAAGAGGGTACTACAGAGAATGCAGTCAACTGACCTATCTAACATTTTGGGATAAGAAAGTGCCAGAGAGGTGCTGCTTTTTAGAGGAGAGGTCTCTGCTTTCTAGTAAACATGGCTTGATCCACACTGGGAATCTCACTGACCAGTTTAGAAACTCCTCCTCTCTGGATTATTGCCAGGAAGTAGATGCTAGAAGAGTAGTGGCAAGGTGGGATATTCTCTATTTCCACTTCATTTTGAACTTACAGTTTTTTTGACCCACTGACCCTTCAGCCAAGTCTATGACCATGCACAGCTGCAGTGTCCTTGGTAAGGACAGGAACCCACAGAAGTCAGGGAAATATGCCTCCCTGGGTACCTGTCTCTGCTCCCTATGGACCTATCTGCATCAGTTCAGAAGTAACCCCAGAATTTCTCACAGGTCAGCATGTGTCCAGTCAACTCAGTCATCCACTCCAGCTTTAGATAGCCAGGAAAGAGTTCAAATAATATAAAAGTGCATAAAACTCCTGAAAAAAAATCTAATTAATCCAGATGTCATCAGGGTCTCATGTATTCCACTTTCCCAAAAGTCCAGATTATTATGGTACCCAAGAATAATGCAAAATCTCCAAATACCCACAAACCTGGAAAATGCAAACAATGCCTTGTGTACTGCATCAACTTCTAAACTAAGCCCTGTTTCCCCCTTTCCAAGCAAAATCATAATTTGCAGAACCTGGTCTGTATTTAAACCCATGTAGCTAGTGAGCTGTGTTATCTGAGAGAGAGGACAAACAAACAGAAAAGAAAAAGAAAAAATTGTCTTTGTTTCAGCTTCACCAGAATGAGCACCATTTTCTCCTAGGTTGCTCAAGGCCTATAAGCTTAACATCTAAACCAGAAAATTTGTTTTATAAGGGAGGCATTGTATCATTATGCCTCCCATGTCTTCAGGGGGGTGGGGAATATAGTTATAAATACTGAATTCTCTACCAGAGAATGACATATTTGAAAAGTTCTTATTTTTATACAAATATTAGAAATTTTCATAGGACTTCTTTCCTTATATTTGAAACCTCTTCATCTCTTTCTCTCCCCAGAAGTAACAGTCCTGACAAAAGAGGTGTATTTTACAGTGTGACTTTTCTATAACAGAGAACATAAATTTCTAGGGAAAACTAAATCTTTAAAGCCTAGCTGATCTTTCAGCAAAGAAAGGATCATTGCAACTTCCAAAATAACCATGGGTTTGAGCTGTGCCCTGATTTACCTTGATAGTGCAATATATCTTAAGCCCCAATGTTACTCATAAGTTAGATCTAAAATAGCCATGTCATTTATTTGTGGTTCTCATCTTGATTCATTTTTAAAGCCAATATTCAAAATCTTCTTCTTAACCATAAACAGTTCATTTTTAAAGATCATGCTGAGATTACTTCCCTCCTCTAACCACACACTTTTAAAATCATTGCCTTTCACATATTTGCCCCAATATATCCTTGCACTTCTTGGCACCACTAATCCAGAAAAGATTGGCTAATATCTAAAAAAAAAAAAAAAAAAAAAAAACTCTTACCAGAAAAACCTCTAGAACATCCTCTAGCAGATTGAGATATGGCTCAAGACATTTATAATCAGCATAAGATATGGATAAATGCCTCCATCTGGCCCTTCTCCCATCCTTCTTACCTTCTGAAGCTCTTCAATATGACAATCTATGGCTTTCTGGCTTATGTCCTATCTCAATTCCAGGAAACTCAGTCTTTTACCATCTGACCAGCCAAGACCCCTCCCTCTAATTTAACTGAAATGCAGAGATCTACCCCAGTAATCCAGGATTAGGGACAAAAATATGTGTATAGACAGTACTAGACCTTGTGGTGTCACTGTCACTCTTATACTTAGCTTTGAAGGATTTGTTGAGATTTCTATCTCCAGCTTGCATACCCCAGAAACATTAGAAACATTAAAGATAACTCAGCCAGTTCAACCTAAGAGGGAAGACCACAGAGTGTCAGCAGTTGTGTGATGCTCTATTTTCATTTCAAATACTCATTACTTATGCCTTCTATATCCCTCATTAGAAATTTTTTTATTTTATTTGCCTTTTCAAAGAACCAACTTTTGGGTTCTTTGATCCTCTGTATTTCTTTGTTTTCTTTTTAAATTACTTTCTGCGCTTATTTTTATTTCTATTTTCCCTTTCTTTCTACTTTCCTGGGGTTTGATTTGTTGTTCTCTAATTTTTTTTATATAATTCATTTAAAAAGTATTCTTTATACATGCATTCAAAACCATAAATTTTCCTTTAAGCAGTATTTGTTTTGCATTGTTTTAGTAAAACTCTAACCGAAGCACAACACACACATAGAAAAGCATACAAATTTCAATTCAGAGTTTCTGAATTTTCAGAAAGTAGACACATCCATCCACTCAAATTAAAAAATAGAGCCTCACTCACATTTTAATCTATTCTGTTTATTTTCCTTCTGTCTCACACATCTGGTTCTGTCTGAAATCCTTTTTCTTCTAAAAGAAAGAGCTTCCTTTTAGTATGTCTTTCAGTGCAGGTCTACTGGCAATAAATTCACTCAGTTTTTGTTTGTCTGAAACTATCACAATTTCACTTTTACTTTTGAATAATGATTTCAAAGATACATAGAATTTTAGGTTAGCCAGTTATTTTCTTCAGGACTTAGGAATGGCATTTTCCTGTCTTCTATCTTATCAAAATCAACTGTTAGTCTGTTATTCCTTTGAAGATAATGTATTTTTTTCTCTGATGCCTTTAAGACTTTTCTCTTTGTCTTTGGATTTCAGCAGTTTAATTATTATGTGCTTAGCAGTGATTTATTTTCCATCCTTTGTTCTGTCTCCCTTTAGCCTCTATTGACTCATTGTCCAGTTTTCTAATTCTCTTTCTGCTATTTTGATCCTCTGTTATATCCATGTATTGAGTTCTTAATTTTAACTCTTGTTTTCCAATAATAAAATCCCCATTTGATTCTTTTTTATTGGTTCTCATTTTCTGGTGAAGTCTACACTTTATATATTTTCTATATATAAATCATAATTTCTTTGCAGTCTTTGCTTAATGACTTAAATATAAAATCCTATTTCCATTTCTTTCTTACTTTTTGTAATTTGCTTCTGTCTCTTACTATACTTGATAATTTTCTAACAATTGCCATAAATTGGGTGTGACATATTGTAGATACTTGGCACTGGCATTTTCCTCCAGAGGGGATTTGAACTTTTCCTAGCTAGGCAGTGAGGATGTTGATGGCCTTGGTTCAACACAAGGATGAGCTTAATGGAGTGCAGTTCAGCATGGTTCAGGCTTAGTCTCCCTTAAGCTTGCCCTATTCTGAGGGAACTCTCTCCAAGGCCTTCACAGAGAGCTCAGAATTTTCATCAGAGGCCTTCCTCTTTCCTTCTTCCCACCAGGTGTCTTCAGTACCAAGAGAAGTAAATGCCGGCTCTACTTTCCAGATGTCTTCATGACTAAATTTTTAGTCTTTGCCCTGAAGGCTTCAAGATCCAGATGTCTTAGGAGAAGCCAACTAGAGTAGATCCTGTATTCTAGTTCCACATGGCCACCAGCAGCTCTGCTGGTCTGCTGCCAGAGAAAAGGGGCTGCAGATTATCAGCTCATCCCACAAGTCTTCTCCTCAGTTTAGAATTTGTAGGTCTTGTTGCTTCTATTGCTATGTAGTACCTTAAACATTTTGTTTTAAAATCAGCTTATCTAGTTAGAAGCAGAAGCATTAATCGGTCACAATTACTCTATCCTAGTAGGAAGAGAAAGTCTCTAATTGCATTTTGGAAAACATTCTATATACAATGATCCCAGATATCAGAAACACTGTCTAGAGGGTGGTAGTAAACAGCACTGGAATAGGAAACAAAATATATTTATAGAGTTGGTTTTGAGTTCGGGATTATCCTCTAACACCCGAACTAAATATTTTACATAAATAAGTTCTGGGACATTTCACATAATGCTTCATTTTGATCACTCTTTCCATATTTGCTGGGTACCATATTTGCAAGCATTCACATAGGATTTATGCTGCTGTTCTAAATAGGAAATAAGCCAAATATATGTTTTTCATGTAAAAAATTAGTTATCACAATTACTTTAAAAAGGTTGCAATTAACGATTTTTCATTAAATTAAACATAATTTAGTCATTAAAAAAACATGACTATAAAGGGGAAAAATGGCATAGATGACAGAGGCTTTGTTCATTCCTCTTGTGACCAAATCAAAGTTGTGACAGAAACACAGCACAAACAGCAAACTAAGGCACCTGAGATCTAGAAGAACAGAAGCACTACAACTAGGGAGAGAAATAAGAAGTTACCCAGAAATGGTAGAAGGTAAAACGGTCAAAGATGTGAAGCTAGTCTCAAGAAGCTGAATGAGACATAGGTGCTAGCAGCAGCAGCCAGCAGCTGGAGATGCATCTTAAAGGGGCAATGTTTGCCAGTGGACTTTTGTGTTGAAGGACCTGCTCCCTCTGAGCACCAGAGAGCCTGGTTGGCTGCTTGGGGGGCACCAGAAACTTACACACAGACACTGAATTGTCAGAGCAAGGGCCAGAAGTGAGGCTCTCTTCTAGGCAGAAGTGCTGGTGATATATATTGTTCCTCTGTTGAGCCCTCTCCACTCCGTGTGTGAGAACTCCCCTCAGCCATAGCTGTCACATCATCAAACTACATAAAAAATATTGCTCTGCCCAGAGGATTTTTTGAAACTCTACCTCCCTCGACTTGCTTCCCTATCCAAGCCACAACCAGGTATGTCCTCAGCAAGTCTGGTGCTCCTTACTGAGCCAACTCTAAAAACTCAGACTGATGGCAACTAATGTCGGTTTCTGGTGTGGTTTCTTAAGGCAACTATATGCACAACATCTGTGGATAGCTTGCTGAATCTTATAAAGTGGTCCCAGAGGGGCGCAGGCTGGGTTAAACTAGGTCTGCAGCTGAACCCCCTCTCAAGACTGTGCAACTGGACACTTACTACGCAAAGCTACACTAATAAGACTGGAAGACTTAAGAGCTTTGCTTAGTACACAGAAACAGACACAGAAAGGCAGCCAAACTGGGAAGACAAAGGAACAGAAACCATATGAGAGAACAAAACTGAGATCCAGGAATAACAGAGTCAAGCAATCTAACAAATGCAGAGTTCAAAACACTGCTTATAAAGATGCTTGATGAACTTAGGGGAAGAGTAGATGAACTCAGTGAGAACTTCAACAAAGAGATAACAAACATAAAAATGAAAATGGAAATTATAAAAGGGAACTAGTCAGAAATGAAGAGCACATTATTTGAAATGAAAAGTATATTGCAATGAACAGAGTGAATAAAGAAGGGGATTGAATTACTTATATAGAGGATAGGGAAGCCATGGACACTCAATCAGAATGATAAGAAAAAAGAAGCCAATACTATAATAATAATAATTTAAAGAGCTGATAGGACACAATTAATGTAAAAATATCTGTGTCATGGGGTATCTGAAGGAAAACAAGACATTGAAGAGCTATTTGAAGAAATAATGATCAAAAACTTCCCTCACCTGGTGAAAGCAATAGACTCCATAAAATACAATCCCATAAAACTCGGAGTCCCAAGAATGATGATCCCAAAGACTTCTACAACAAGACATGTTATAATTAAAATGCCAAAGGTGAAATACAAAGAGAGAATCTTAAAAGCAGCAAGAGAAAAGCAGTTCATTATCAACAAGGGAGCAACCATAGACCAGCAGCTGATTTCACAAAAGAGACTCTGCAGGACATAAGGGCTTAGCACAGAATATTCAACATGATGAAAACTCAGGATCTACAATCAAGAATACTCTATCCAGCAAATTGACCATTTAGAGTCGAAGAACAGATATAGAGTTTCCCAAACAAAAATAAGCTAAAAGAATTCATCAGCACCAAGCCAGTATTATGGGAAATGTTGGAGGGACTTCTTCAAGTAGAGAAAAAACATGTATCTAAAACAGGAATAAAGATGCATAATAACTCTATTCCTATCAACAAGTACCACAAATAGAAAAGAATTAAGAGCTCTAACCAAAAGATAGGGTGGTTGAATGGATAAGAAAATAAGACTCCTCCTTATGCTGCTTTAAAGAGACTCACTTCAGATTAAAAGACACACATAGACTAAAAGGAAGGGAAAGGAAAAATAAATGGTCTTTATGGATCTAGAAGGTATTGTGTGGAATGAAATAAATCAGATAGAGAAAGACAAATATCACATGATTTCATGTACATGTGGAATCTAAAGAATAAAATCAACAACAAAAAATGAAAATAAACTCATAGATACAGAAAATATTTTGAGGGCTATTTAGATGGGAGGGGGCTTGAGGGGTTGGTAAAAAAAAAAGGACAAAGAGATTAAGAAGTACAAATGGATAGTTACGAAACAGTCATGGGGATAAAAAATGTAATTTAAGGAAACTAGTTAAGTGTAATAAATCTGTAAGGGGGAAGAGGGATACTTGATTTAGTGAGATGATCACTTTGTGAGTTATGTAGATCTCTAATCACTATGCTGAGCAACTGAAACTAATATTTTATGCCAACTATAATTTTTAAAAATGCATTGAACTGCACAGTGTAAACATGAGCAACTAAGTGTCTATTATACTTGAATAAAACCAGGAAAAAAAAACATGACTATCACAAGGCAATTTTTCTAAGTGAGGCAAATCTGAAATGTGTAAGGATGTGACCATCTTCTCTGTATTCAAATTTCATTACAAAGTTAATATAATCAGTCCATAATACAGTATTCTAAATCACTTCTGAAAACTGTAATCTAAGTAAGATGATATCTTTACCAAATTACATAATTTTAACAAATCAGTATGATATTTTATAATATAATAAGATCATTTTTTGTTAGAATCATATTTAATGAGAATTTTACTACAAAAATATCATTTAGTGTCAAATAAAAATACCATGTATTAGGGCAATTTATAGTAAAAGAAAATTTTTTGGTAAAAATGTAGTTTTAAAACATGCAATTTTCTTCTTTTCAATGAGTTATTGGATGCAAGTTACTAAAATTAAATGTAACAGGACAAGTGTGTATAAAAAATGACATCTTCATTTTGGTGTTAGTCCAAAAGCAGGATCTTATATATAAGAAATTTTAAAACTCTTTTTTAATGAGATTCAATATACGATATCAGTTTTAACTGAAAATAACTTTTCCAATGTTCAATCTTTACACGTTATGGAATTTTTAATATTAAATGCCAGTGTATACTAATTCAATTTTTTAGAAAGTCCTTCATTCTTGTTTTGTTTTATTTTTGAATTTTTTTTCAAATTTTTACTTTTCAATTAGAATTGACATTTAATATTTTCAGGTGTTCATTATAGTCATTAGACATTTATATAATTTCTGAATTGACCTTCCCTCTCCTCCATTAGTCTTGTACCTACCTGGTGCTGTACATTGTTATTACAACATTATTGACTATATTACCTGTGCTGTATTTCACATTCTGGTGACTATTTTGTAACTACCAATTTGCATTTCTTAATCCCTTCACTTTCCTTGTGTTTTGTTAAAAAATTATAGCTTTTCTCTAAGTTCTTTATTTATTGAAATTCACATAACTCATATTTTTAACATAAAAAAATGTAGGATAGACTGGGGGACCTAAGATTTTATACTGTTAATGTTGATTATTTCTTTGAAAGTACTGCTCTTGCTATTTCCTCTTACTTAAGCTAAATATTCTTCAGACTCAAAATTTAATTTATTTCATATTTCTTCTTGATTTTTTGAGCATATGAACATATTTTACTTTTTATTATTTCTTCTACATCATTATTGAGACTGACTCCTTCACAGTGATTATAGCTTCTTGAATTAAAGTTGCTTTTCCTTAAGTTAAAATTGATATTGAAGATGTGGTTTAAATTTGTTTTACATCTGTTTTGTGAATGAAATATTAGTAGATTTAAGATTTTTGTCTTTACAAAATATTATTGCTTTATAGGTAGTTTGGTTCTTTCTGTACAAATAAAGGATTTCATAATGGAAGATTTTGCCACTATGTTGGTTTGTTTGGTGTAATTCAACTCTGATCACACTTTGTTTCTTAAGATTTGAACATTTCTGCATGTAGACCTCGTAACATACATTATAACAGATAGCTAAAATCTTGTTATCTTTATGTTACTTTTTAGATATTTATTATGCTAGAACCTGTGTAATGTCTGGACATCAATAAGAGTAATCACTTTATTCTCAGAAATATTTTTACTGTTTGCAGAATTCCATGTTGACAGTCATTTTCTTTCAGCACTTTGAAGCTCTCATTTCTTTTTCTTCCACTATTTCTGTTTCTGTTGAAAAGATATCTATCAATCTAATTGTTCTTGTAAAGGTAATATAGCTCTTTGAAGATGTAATTATTCTCTTCTTTTTGAAGTTTTACAGATGTCTGGGTGATGTGTTCATTTTGGCTTCATGGGACTTTTAGAATCTATAGCTTGATGTCTTTCATAACTTTTCAAAAATGTTTAACCTTAGCATCACCATCTGTCTCATCTCCTTTTGGATTCCAATCTACATATATTTTAGTGTATCATCTGTTTCTTACTTCTCTTTTTAATTTTACATTCTTTTTCTCTTCATGCCTCATTCTGGATTTTTTTAATCATCTATGTTCCAGTTCCCTAAATTTTCTTCTATATTTTGTTTAGTTTACTTTAAACCCATCTACTGAGTACATTATTTCAAAATTGTAGTTTTTCAGATCCAGAATATCTGTTTGGTTCTTTTTTTTTATAGACTTCATTCTTTGCTGATATTTTCCATCTTGTCTTTTATTTTCTTGAATATTTTAATTATATATTCAGTAAAGCTTGTGTCCAATAACTCTAATATCTGGAAACTCTATGGGTCTGCTTATAATGCTTGATCTTTCTGTTGATATTTTTTACATTGCCTTGTCTCTGCATGGGCCTGGTCAATTTTAATTGAGACCTGGACTTTGTAAACAAAAACTTGTAGTAATAATTTACAACTTAGAATGATGTTATTTTCCTCTTGAAAGGATTTGCCTTTCCTTCTGGGCTATGTCTAGAAATCTAGAATAACCTCAATTGAACTTCAAGACTTGAAATGATTTGAAAGGCTAAGGTCATTATATTTCTCAACAGCGTATATGTTTTGCTGTATAGAACTCCAACTTGAATCATGCAGGATTTACCAGAGTACTATTTTACACATAAGGGATAGGGGTTACAGGGAGGTTGACTTGCTCAATGTCTCATAGATTTTCAATAATAGAGCTAATATTCCAACCCAGGCAGCATAATCCCCCAAGGTCATATCTTTACTGCTTACATATATAGAATTTTGAGGAAAAACAAATTGTGATGCAAAGAGTTTACTAATGTGTAGAAAATATGTCTCATGTCCATGTATTTCAATAACTTCTCAAAACTTTCCTCCAATTTACCAAGCCATTAATCACAACAAAGTATTTTATAACAGAAAATTACAAAAGAAACAGACTGGTGGTAAGCATCAAACTACCTACCTTAGAATGAAGGATTTAAAAGCAATAACCTCTTTAGATAACCTCTGATAGAGTAGGCTAAATAGATTTAACTTGGATACAAAAATGCTAAGGCCAAAGCAATTTTTATGACATTTTTAGAATTCAATCAGACTTCTTGACTATCATGTGGGGCCTGCCTGGCTCATGGAAGAAATCAAGTTGTAGTTCTTCAGGGTGTCTTTTCTTGCCCTGGCTATCTTTTTCTGATTCATACTTTACTTCTCAGTTTCATTTTTGTCTTTCAGCTGAAACTAAGATATGCTTCAAATACTACCATGGAGTGAGTGGAGCCCTGCGAGCTACTACCCCCAGTGTCACTGTCAAAAATTCAGCAGCTCCTGTAAGTCCCATTCCTTCCTTTCTTGTCAGATCTAATTCTGGTGCTTCTTTACTTTCTTGTTTATTCTTATGTTTATGTGTATACACACATAGGGACATATTGATAAATTATAAATAGGCAGCTAGACAGATAGACATGCATCTCAAAGTAATAAAGAAGAATGAAATCCAAAGGCAAGCTTATTAAAATGTATACTACTTTTTGTTAAAGAAATGTCAAGTTTCAATTGATAGCCAGTTTTTAATAGACTCATGCTTCATAACAATGAATAATAAATCTTTCTTTGGAACAGATTTTTAAATTTCTTAGTTTTAAATATGTGTTTTTTATATGTTTTAATTTAATTTTAGGCTTGTAAATAAATAACTGATTTTAGCAATAGAATTATAAAATGATAGTCCTACAAAAGACTAAAATATCTGATCCTTTTTTTTTTCTTTATATAAATAAGAAAACTGTGTTCAAAGATACCTTAGGTCCCACAGTTAGTTACTTGCAGGTCCCACAGTTAGTCACTTGCAGATCAGGGTTTTAAATCACATCTTTTGTTTTCTGTTCTGTGGCTTTGATGATTACTATGGTAACAGCATCATCTTTTCCTAATTACAGTCTAGTTTTTATCTTTGTAAAACTTTTTATGTTAGTTTTCAATACATCCGATCAGGCTAGCTGATATCTACTTACAAATGGCATTCTTATCTTATTCACATAAGTTTATAATTAGTGAATGGGGTAGACTTAATAAAACCCAGTGAGAAATTTGTCATGTTCATGTAAGTAAAAAACAAATTTTTTTTTTCCTATGGAGAGAGAGAAGGAAGGGTGGGGCAAGTACTTGAAATGAAATGTGAATGATTCAGAAAGTACTTTGGGTCTAAAAGATAAGTGCGAGTTATAAGTGAGAGATCCACTTTTCCAGGACCATTGGTATAGGCCATCCTCAAAAGGGGGTATTTGGAAAACCAAAGAGGTCCTGATACATGTAGCCAATTGTGAAGACAGGGAGATCAGCTAAATTGAGGCAGTAAAGATGGAGTTGGGGCTGAATTGAACCAGGGGTAAGGTGGACAAAGCAGGAAGGCACTGAACACACAGCAGACAGACAAGGAAGGAGGCTGGAAATGGAGTTCAGCTGATTTTTGAAAAGTCTTTCAGACTTAGGCTTGGCTGGCTTTTGCCATGGTAGCAAGTCTTGTGATGAGGGGATGCTGACTTCAGGAACAAGGGCTTATGTCTGAAAAGAGGAAACACGATACAAGGTATTTCAATTATGTTATTTGACAGGAAGTTTTAAGAGATTGCATTGATTATGTGTCAGCCCTCACCCTATGCCATCTTTATTATTCCATATGTGTTACCATTGCTTGTTCTTAAAACTCAGACATCTTGAAATACTTTGATATGTTGCTATTGTTTTGATTATCATCTCCATAATGATTTTCTCACAAAACTCTGTAAACACACGACACTTTAATGTACATTATACTTTGTTTCTCTTTGTAATCCCTATCTCTTTGTAAGCCCAATCATAAAGCCCATGTGACACCAAGGGTCAGAGAGAGTAATTGTTCTACTTCCTCAAAAGAGATGAACACTTGGAGTCCTGTGGCAGAAGGGAACATGGATTTTCCTGCAAGACAGTATTTTAGTGTACAGTTAGGTTTTATAATAGTTAAACTATTAGTGGCCCTTATTGTTCTATATCATGATGCACTTATCAAAGGAGTTTTACTTGTATTATTCTAGTTGATTAACAGCACCTTTGTGAAATAGGCAGGAAGTATCATTTTGGTTTTGTGACCACTTGGCGATATGGCAAAAAAGTTTAATCGAATCTAGCTTATACTTTTTGCAACTCACTTTAGTTACTGGTATAATCTAACAACTTTCTGGGTTAAACAAGCCTACGAAATTTGGTCTAGGACTTAAGCACACTGTTTCTAAGGGGAAATGCTATTCAAGTACCCCAAAATCAATTTGTCAATTAATTTGAGTATTTGTTTTAAATTGAAAATTGCTGGTACTGCAGTAATTTCTTAGGAAGAGTTGGTTTTCTATAGCCATTATATTATGTCCCAAAAGTTACTAAGCTAGTTTGTGACAATATACTAAAACTATAATTCTTTGAAAAAGAGTGGTAATATATTAAATGTTCTTTTAATACTTTAATGCTTTGAGTGTAGCAGGTTATCAATATATATTAGCACTTTATCTTATTTCTTCATTCTGCCTTATCCTTTGTCTTTGTCCTACGGTAGACATCTGTTGAGGTCCCTGTTATAAAAAGAAGTTGTCATCTATCCTTATCTTTCTGGGGCTTTCATTTATTTATTAGTCTTGATTGTATATCGGAAACTAGAATGGGTTAGAGTTATAGAGATGAATGAAATATAAGCCCTGTCATTGATAACCTATATTTATTCTATTATAAATGATATACAATCTGAAATGTCAGGTACTAGAGAGTGAAACCCATTGTTCTGGTGTGTGGAGAAGGCAGTAAGGGTGTGCCTACAGCAGCTGGAAAGGCTTTTAGAAGAGGTGGTATATAGCCTGTATCAGGTAGCATGAATAGGACTTTGCTAGGCCTGGGAGGGAAGTAAGGCACAACTGGCAGAAGAGACAGCATGTGCAAAGGCATGGGGCTATGAAATGCCACAAGACCTTAACTGTGATAGGTCTAAAGAATATATGACTTATTGTTTACCATATAGCACCTGCACATTTTTGTCATAGTTTTTGTATTTAACTGGGAGCATTTAGCATGTTATATATTTTTCTTCTATTTTCTGTAGAAAATCATTTTCAAAAGTAAGCTATTCCTCTCAGTATTTTCACCCATGCCACATTCCTCTTGTGCACTACATTCTATCTTAATAAGTCACATGATAGTTTTTTCCTCTCTCTATTTATACATAAAAGGACAGAAATCTATGCATACCTTCAGTTTTTCAAAAGATAGAGTAGGTAAATTGTCCTTAGTTCAACACTATTTTCACTATGAATTTTCAAGCTTCTCCCTTCCAGTCTTCCTCAACAGTAGGTTTCACAACTGCCTTCCCTTTTTGTGGGATTTAGCAGGCATCTTCTAGTAGGATGGGCATCTTCTGGGCTAGATAAGAACACTTCCTCTGCCCACTGTGTTCTCCTACAGTGTGGGAAAGTGAGACACATCTGTAGCTGTTCTCATTCTATGTTCAAAGTACTGAGCACACCACTCCTTATGCTTGTTTTCCAAGCCTTTCCCTGAGTAGCATTCACTTCACAGGACAGTGGTCACCACATGTTTTCTTCATCTTCAGCTGTGCTGAGCCCTGGGAACAGTACTCTCTAGAAATAGAAATACGTAGAAGTATAATTCTGGCAGGCTCATGAGGCAGGGCCCAAAGGGTACCATAGTGAGGAACAGGCCGAGGACATTATGTTCCTGTCTTCTTTAGGGCCTAGTGTTGAGGGGTCCTGTAGATTCATAGGCCAAGCCATGTGTAATCCAAGTATGTTTTTCTTACTCTGTCATCATCAACATTAAAATTTGTAGAAATTCTCTCAGAATTTTGTTATTCTCAATTGTTCCTATCTTTACTTCACATTGCTATTATCTCCTTATCTATCTATCTATCTATCTATCTATCTATCTATCTATCTATCTATCATCTATCTATCTATCTATCTATCTATCTATCTATCTATCTATCATCAATCATCTGTCTATCTATGTATTCTATACTTCTTTTTTAGTGAGAAATTAGAAGTAAAAATATCTTATTCTGTTTATTCTTTCATCACTTTAATTTAATTTCTCTGCAACTATGCTTTTGATTAATGAGCAGCATAAAGTTCTTTGCTAAAACTTGAAATACTTTTCCATAAGTTCATGTTCATAGATTCATTTGCTTTGTAGGACTCCTTAGTAGAGCCATTATCATCATCATCATCATTGTAACTCATTAAGACATTTTCCTGGAAATGTAAGCTAAATTTATATTCTGAGGTAGAATCAAGTCAAGATTTTCCTCCTTAAACAGAATCTGGGTCTCCTGCAATGGACAAATATGTAATTAATATCCACAAAACTCTAAGTGATTAATCTTGGCTATATTAGTATTTGTCTTGAAAATTTTAAAAGCAAATCTTCTGAAAAAATATTTTAAATCATAATATAGCAACCATGAAACTTTAAAGTTATAAAAACTCTTAGAAAATATCCCAATCAAACTCGTTGAAAAATTAATTCACAGGTAATAGACTGATGTGACCAGCTATCTAGAATTGTTAGATATAAGCCAATGAATTTGGAAGATACCTTGGCTTTATAATGAATGATGTGTGCTCTTGTGTTTGGCAGAGATTAAGTGGCAAGACCTGTTGCTGACTGAAGCCATTCTTGAAAGCATCAGTTGCAATGTATCATCAATTTGGGGGAGATTTCTCAATTTACCAAAGGGTCCCCTTCATCTTATGTACCCATATGGAGTCTCAACTTCACCCAAAATGTGTCAAGGAAAAATAGTAATAATAATAATTAAGTATAGTTTATTCTCTTTTTATAACTGTACTGCTCTAGTGAGCTGGAGTCCATCATTGAGATACTCAGGAGACTGGGCAGCATTTTTCACAGCCCCCTCAGTATGAGGCAGCTTTAAACCTAGGGACAGCAGCATTTCTCAAGGGGCTATTTTTTTATAATTTTAGTTTTTTAATGAGTAGTGCTACATAAAGAATCACAATGAAGGAAGAATATGAGAAAAGTTCACAGCCATTTTTCTTAAATAATAAGAAAACAGGGTCTTTTAAAAGTTAAAAATTGAAACTTTTGTGATGTCATCAGACTCTTGCCCTACAATTGTATTCTTAAGTCTAACTTCATTTCAAATTCCGATTCTGGAAACCTAGCTTCATAATGTTTTGGGAACTTGATATTATATTTGTTTTGTGATTTGGGTTTTATAATAGCCATGGAGCCTTTTGTAAATTAATTCTGTTTGCCTGCTGTCTCACTAACACATCTACAATTATTTTGCAGTATGTCACCAGTATTTATCAAACCAAGCACTAGAAAGAAACTTAATCAATAATCCTATTATGAGACAAAAATCCAAGACTTAGTTCTTAATATTCTGAAAATCAGTTTCTAAATAAAAATAATCTCAGTTATACTTGAAGAACAAGAAGTACTAAGTAATTATACAGTATAATATTTTTTATTTCTTCCCTTTATATATATTTATATTAGGTTTTCCTTAGAAGAGAATTTAAGAGAACATTTTGGTTTTCAGAAGTTATAAATCAAATGTAACAGATAAAACACAATAAATGTAAACTTGAATGCTCAAGCTAAAATTGCATATGTGATTCATTTACATGCAGAGGATAAATGTTGCCCAGATATTTACTAACAAAATTTAGAATGATTTTGTAAGGAGCAATTTTACAAGATCTCCTGACTACTATAACTTTAAATTCTGTCTCCTTTCTATAAGTCTAGGATGGAATGGGAAAGGAGTTTCTAAGGAGGATAGGTTAGATATTGACATAACATATTTCTTCTAGCTGAAAATCAACGGCCACATTCTGTCTCACTCCTGAACTTACAAATTGTTTTATAGTGCTCAGAGCCCTTTGCCTCCAATCTTCTCCCAGAAACTGCTCCCACTTCCTTAGCTGACTCTCAGCCATATATGCAGTATTCTAATCCCCTAATCTTGGAGGTCCACTCAGAACATGGTAATGTTGTACATCTTTGTGTAGCCTACAGCTTCAATATTGCATTTCTTTTTTTATTGTTTATTGGGTTAATATTGGTTAAGACAATTATATAATTTTCAGGTGTACATTATAATTTGACATCTATATATTTTATTGTGTGATTACTACCCAAAGTCCAGTTTCCCACTTCACCCTCCTGCTACTGCCCTATATTTGACCCCCTTTACCCTATCTATGTCTTTCCTCTTCGACCACTCCCTACCCTCTGGTAAAGACTAGTCCATTCTTCATATCCTTGAGTCTCTGTCCTGTTCATTTGTTGCTTTTAGGTCTATATCCCACATACAAGTGATATCATGTGATTTTCAATGTTTTCTGCCTAGCTTATTTCACTTAGCATGTTTACCTCGAGGTCCATCCATGTTGTTGCAAATGGCAGTATCTCATCTCTTCTTATGACTAATAGTCCATTATATATATGTATCACAGCTTCTTTAGCCAATCATCTATAGTAGGACACTTCAGTTGCTTCCATGTCCAGGACACTGTGAATAATGCTGCTATGAACATCGGTGTGAAAAAAAATTTTTGGATATGGGTTTTCAAGACTTTGAGGTTAATACCTAATAAGGAATTGCTGGATCATATGGTAGATCAATTCTTAGGTTTTTGAGGAACCACCATACTGTTTTCCATAGTGGCTGTAATAATTTGCAGTCCCACCAGCAATGTAAGAGGATTCCTTTTTCCCTTCATTCTCTCCAACATTTGTCTTGTTGGTTATAGCTATTCTAACAGGTGTGAGATAGTATCTCATTGTGGTTTTGATTTGCATTTCTCTAATAGCTAGTAATGTTGAGCATCTTTTCATATATTTGTTGGCCATTTGTATGTCCTCTAGGGAGAAGTGTCTGCTCAGTTCCTCTGCCTATTTTTGATCGTTTGTTTTTTTGTTGTTATTGAGTCGTATGAGTTCATTGTATATTTTAGATATCAGGCCCTTATCAGAGGCATTGCTTACAAATATATTTTCCCATTTGGATGGTTGTCTCTTTACATTGTTGATGGTTTCTTTTGCGGAGCAAAAGCTTTTGAGTTTGATGCAGTCCCATCCAGTTATTTTTGCTTTTATTTCCCTTGTCTTTGAGGTCAAATTCATAAAATCCTCTTTAAGTCCAAGGTCCTTGAGCTTGGAAAACATAGTTTCTATGTTTTCCTCTAAGCATTTTATTGATTCCAGTCTTATATTCAGGTCCATAGTCCATTTTGAGTTAATTTTGTTTTGTGGTGATAGACAGTCATCTAGTTTTATTCTTTTGCAGGTAGCCTTCAATTTTCCCAGCACAATCTAATGAAGAGGCTTTTCTTTCTTCACTGTATGGTTTTGACTTTTTTGTTGATAATTATTTGCCAATATAAAAATAAGTTGACTTCTGAAATCTCAATTCTGTTCCACTGGTTCGTGAGTCTGTTTTGTTGTCAATACCATGCTGTTTTGATTACTGTCACTTTGTAATATGATTTGAAGTCTGGCAGAGTGATGCCTCCAGCATTGTGCTTTTTTCTCAGGATGGCTTTAGCAATTCAAAGTCTTTTGTGCTTTCATGCAAATCCGATGATTTTTCATTCTATTTCTTTAAAAAATGCTAATGGGATGTTGATGGGGTTTGCATTACATCTGCATAATTCTTTATATGGTCATTTTCACTATGTTGATTCTTCCAATCTAAGAACATTAAGTATCTTTTTTAATTCTTTGTATCCCCTTCTATTTCTTTTAATAGGGTCGTGTAGTTTTCATTATATAGGTCCTTCACATGTTTCAATAAATTAATTCCTAGGTATTTTATTCTTTTTGTTACAATTGCAGAAAGAATTATTTTTCTCACTTCTTTTTCTGATGCTTCATTATTAGAGAAGAACGTTATGGGTTTTTTAACATTGATTTTGTATTTAGAGACTTTACTGTATTTACTTATTCTTTCTAGTAGTGTTCTTTTGGAGTCTTTAGGGTTTTCTTTATAGAGAATCATGTCATTCGTAAAGAGTGACAATTTGACTTCTTTGTTTTCTATTTGGATGTCTTTGATATCTTTCTCTTGCCTGATTGCACTTGCTAAGACTGCCAATGTTATATTGAATAACATTGGTGATACTAGACAGCGTTGCCTTGTTCCTGATCTTAGAGAGAAGGTTTTCAGTTTTCCACCATTAAGTATAATGTTGGCTGAGAGTTTGCCATAGATGGCCTTTATTATGTTAAAGTACTTTACTTCTATACCGATTTTGTTAAGTGTTTTGATCATAAATGGATGTTGTATCTTGTTGAAGGCTTGTTCTGCATCTATTGATATAATCATATACTTCTTTTTTAAAATTTGTTTATGTGGTTTATTACATTAATCAATTTGTGTATGTTGAATCATCTCTGTGGCCCTGGAATGAAGCCCATTTGATCGTGGTGTATAATCTTTTGAATATGTTGCTGTATTCAGTTCATCAGTATCTTATTTAGGGTTTCTGCATCTGTGTTCATGAGAGATATAGGTCTGTAGATTTCTTTTTGGGGTTATCTTTACCAGGTTTTAGTATCAGAGTAATATTGGCCTCATAAAATAAGTTGGCAAATATTGTCTCCTCTTCAATTTTTTGGAAGAGTTTGAGGAGAATAGGTATTAAATATTTTTGAATGTTTGGTAGAATTCACTGGTGAAGCCATCTGGCCCTAGACTTTTACTTTCAGAGATGTAAATGGATGATTATTTCAATTTGTATACTGCTGATCGATCTATTTAGATTTTCCAGATCTTTTTTATTCAGTCTAGGAAGGCTGTATTTTTTTAAGTACTGGTCCATTTCTTCCAGGTTACTAAATTCAATGTTATATACTTTTTCATAGTTTTCTTGCATGATTTTCTGTATTTCTGCGTTGTCAGTCATAATTTCTCTCTTTCATTCCTGATTTTGTTTATTTGTGTCTTTTCTCTTTTTTCTTTAGTGAGTCTAGCCAGGGGTTTGGTAATTTTATTAACCTTTTTAAAGAACCAGCACTTTGTTGCATTTTTTTTACTGTTTTTTTTTTAATTTCATTTATTTCTGCTCTAATTTTGACAATTTCTTCCCTTCTGCTTCTTTTTTTTTCCCTAGTTTTTTAAGATGAAGTGTTAGCTTGTTTATTTGGACTTGTTCTTGTTTTTGGAGATAGGCCTGTAATGATATAAACTGTCCTCCTAAGACTGCTTTTGCCCTATCTCAAAAGTTTTGATATGTTGTACTATCATTATCATTCATTTCTATGTATATCTTGATCTCTTTTTATTTCTTCTGTGACCCAGTTATTTTTCAGTAGCATGTTGTTTAATCTCCATGTATTTGTGGTTCTTCCTGATTTCTTTTTGTAATTTATCTCTAGTTTCAAAGCATTATGATCAGAGAACATGATCATAATGTTCTATCATAATGATCATAATGTTGCTATGATTTCAATCCTCTTTTATTTTTTGAGACTATTTTTGTGTACCAGTATGTGGTCTATTCTTGAGTCTGTTCCATGTGCACTAGAGAAGAATATAAGCAGCTGTTTTGAGATGGAAGTCTCTGTACATGTCAATTATATCTACTTGGTCTAATATGTCATTTAAGGATTTTATATCCTTATACATTTTTTGTTTGGATGATCTGTTCATATCTGACAGTGAGGTATTTAGGTTCCCTACTATAATAATGTTTTGGTCTGTTTCTCCCTTTAGTTCTGTTAGTAATTGCTTTACATATTTTGGGGCTCCCTGATTGGGAGCATAGATATTAATAAGTGTTATGTCTTCTTGGGCATGATTCCCTTATCATTATGAAGTGTCCCTCAGTATGTTTCATTACCTTTTTTATTTTGAAGTCTATTTTGTCTGATATTTGTACCACTTCTCCCACTTATCTCTGAATGCCATTTTTTTGAAATATCATTTTTCACCTTTGAGTGTATATTTGTGTTTGGAGCTGAGTTGTTTCCCATAGAGGCTGCATATAGTTGTTTTTCTTTTTCTTTTTCTCCTTTTTTTTTTTTTTTTTTTTTTTTTTTTTTTTTTTTTTTTTTTTTTTTTTTTTTTTTTTTTTTTTTTTTTTTTTTTTTTTTTTTTTTTTTTTTAGGCAAGGCAACCCTTGGTAAGGACCTTGTCAGCTTACAATCCCTTATTTTTTTTGTTTGTTATGCCTACAGCACCTGGTCTTCTTAGGTGGTCTCCCATTCAAGTACTGACTGGGCCCTACTCTGCTTAGCTTCTAGAATCAGATGGGATTGGGCTTGTTCAGGGTGGCATGGCCATAGACAGATTTTGTTTTTTGATCCATTATGCAACTCTGTGCCTTTTTATTGGTGAGTTCAGTCCATTTACAATTAGGGTGATTGGTGAAATATAATGTCTTATAGATATTTTATCTTTTGCTTTCTGGCAGCTCGGTGTTTCCATTGCTTTGTCATCCTTGTATTTCTGTTTTCTTTACTTTACTTGACTTTTGTGGGTTTTGCCTATAGTTTTTCTTGTTTTATGTTATATACTTCAGTTCTGAATCTTTGGTGTGTGGTTACCTTTACAAATAAGAAAAGGATTGTTATATATACTGTCGTCTATTTTCTTCTGCAAATGTCTTATCTCCATTCCTTTTTGCAAATGTGGATCTTTGAATTCTCCCTTTTTCATTCATTAATATCTCAATTTGTCTCTATATGTGCTGAACGTTCATTACTATTTTGCTATAGCAATTCTCTTATTATTTAAGCTTATAATGTCCTATTCTTAGTAAGGATTGCACTCCTCTGCTTCTATTTGCCTGATAGTCATTTTACTCCTAATTATTTATTTTGTTGTTGTTATTTTGTTTAAGGTGAACTGACCCCTTTTAATGTTTTCTGTAGTGCAGGCCAGTGGAGAATTCTCTCAATTTTTGTTTGTCTGGAAAGGTCTTAATTTCTTCTTTATATCTAAAGGAGAACTTAGGTGGATACATTATTCTAGTCTAGTAGTTCCTTTGACTTAAATTTTGAATATTTGATTCCTTTCTGGCATATAAGGTAGTGCTGAGAAGTTTGACCATAATCTAATGTGTTTTACTTTATAAGTTACCACTTTCTTTTCCCTGGTTGCCCTGAGAATTCAGTCTTTGTCATTAATTTTTGATAAATTTGATGCAATATGTTTTAGTGAAGGTTTTTATGGGTTGAGATAATTGGGTGTTCTGTTGAATTCTTGAATTCCAGTCTCCAGCTCATTCCTTAAATTTGGGAAATTCTCATCCTCTATTGTCTGAAAATGCTTTCTAGTCCCTACTCCTTTTCCTCACCTTTATTAATGCCCATTATTCTTATGTTTCCTCTCCTGATGGTATGTGTTTGTTCTTGAATTTCTCTTTCATTATTTTTCATTGTTTGGTTTTTCTCTTCTTCTTTCTGATTTATTTCTAGATTTTTGTCTTCAATATCATTGATCCTTTTCTCCATTTGGTCAACTTTATTTCCCAAGTTTGTTCTTTCATTTTTCATCTCTTGCAGTGTGCTTTTTATCCCTAGAAGATGTATTCTATTCTTCTTGAGGGTTTCAATGTTCTTGCTCTGCTCATCTTGTTGTTTTTCAATTCTTAGAATTGTTGATATGCATTAATTCTGATCTTACAGAGTTTTTTCAGAAGTACCATCCTGAATCTCTATTATTTAAGTCACAAATTTCTATGTCTCTAAGCTTATTTTCTGGAGATTTTTTTCTTTCTTTCTGAGATGCCTTGTCACCTTGAATGTTCATGGTGTTTAGTGGACTATTTCTCCTCCTGGGCATTAATGAGGTATATTCTGCTGTTTTTCCCAGAAATAAAATTTGTTATGTAATGTAAAGGCCCTTCTTTAGCCTGCTACAAGGAATGCTACAAGGAAGGCACTTTTCTTTTGGTTTATAGTAGGTGGTGTTTAAACCTCTTGGATCCCTGCTTTATATAAAGATTAAATAGTGTGTGTATGTATGTATGTGTGTGTGTGTGTGTGTGTGTGTGTGTGTGTGTGTATTTTTTGTAGAAATTTAATCACACTCATTACTTTTAGTTTCAGTCCCTTTCAATGTTAGCAAACAGTTTTGGTAGTGTTTGCTCATTTTCCCGGAGCTCCGTGGTGATCATTCTGGATGGTATGTGGGGGGAGTGGTCCTCTGGGTTGAGTGTTGGGGGCTGTGACTCAGCCTCGGTTTTGCAACTATGGCCAGTAAAAATCAACTGTTGTTTCTCTGCGACCCTGTCTCACTTCTTTGCTTTCTGTCCTGATGACTGGGCCTTGCTGCCAGCTGCATAGAAGTCCCGGTACCTCCACACAGGGCTGTTCAAGAGAGTCGCCACACCTTCACCCCTCAACCTCTTCCTGCAAGGAGCTCTGGCATCTGGGAGAGGCAACTTCTTTGTTTCTCCAAGTCCACCACCCAACACCCAGGGTTCTGACCTGTGGTAATTCTTATGTGCGGATCACACTGAGATAACCTGGTATGCCATTTGAGTGTATTTTTTGTTCAGTTTTAGATGTTCAGGTTATTGTTGTTACAAGGGGAGAGATCTGAGGATCTCTCTCATTCTGACATGTTTCCCAGAATCCTGCTAAGTTTTTTGAGGAACCTTTAAAATTTTTTCCATAGCAGCTGTACCAATTTGCAGTTCACTTAGCAGTGTGTGAGGGTTCTTTTTTCTCCTTTTTGACATTGAGAGGTCAAACTTTTGTTATTACTTGTCCTGTCTATAGTATCCATTCTGACATGTGTAAGATTGTATGTCATTGTGGTTTTGATTAGCACTTCTCTAATAGCTAGTGATGTTGAGCATCCTTAGCATCCTTTTCTTTGTTGTCCATTTGTATGTCCATAGGGAGAAGTGTCTGTTCAGGTTCTCTGCCCACTTCTTAATTGAATTTTTTGTTTGTTTGTTTCTTTGTTGTTCTTGAGTTGTATGAGTTTTTTTTTGTGTATTTTAGGTATGAAGCCCTTATTGTAGGCATTTCCTGAAAATATATTTTCCCATTTGGATAATTGTTACTTTATCTTGTTGATAGTTTCTTTTGTTGTGCAGAAACTGTTTAGTTTGATATAGCTCCATTCATTTCTTTTTGCTTCTACTTCCCTTGTCTTTGAGGTAAAATTCATAAAATCCTCTTTAAATTCAAAGTTCTTGAGTTTAGTTCTTATGTTTTCTTCTATGCAATTTGTTGTTTCATGTCTTCTATTGAGGTCATTAACCCATTCTGAGTTAATTTTGGTGTGTTGTGATAGACAACAATCTTGTTTCATTCTTCTGTAGGTAGCTTTACACTTTTCTCAGCTCCTTTTATTGAAGAGGTGTTCCTTTCTCCATTGTATGTTTTTGGCTCCTTTACTGAAAATTATTTGCCATATAAACAGGAGTCTACTTCTGGACTCTCAGTTCTGTTCCATTGGTTTGTATGTCAATACAAATTGGTTTGTGACAGTTTGACTTCTTCATTTTCTGTTTGACTGCATTTTATTTTTTTCTCTTGTTTGATTGTACTCACTAGGACTCCCAATGTTATGTTGAATAACAGTGGTGATAGTAGACAGCCTTGTCTTGTTCCTGATCTTAGAGAGAAGGTTTTAGTTTTTCACCATTAAATATCATGTTGGCTGAGGGTTTGTCATAGATGGCCTTTATTATGTTAAGGTACTTTCCTTCTATACTGATTTTGTTAAGTGTTTTGATCATAATTGAGTCTGTATCTTGTTAAAGGCATTTTCTGCATCTATGGATATAATCATATCTTTCTTATTTTTTAATTTGTTCATGTGGTATATCACATTTATTAAATTGTGTGTGTTAAACTATCCCTTTGCCCCTAAGATGAAGCCCACTTAGTCATGGTATACTGGTAATCGGTCTACTTAGATTTTCCAGTCTTCTTTATTCAGTCTAGGAAGGTTGTATTTTTCTAAGTACTGGTCTATTTCTTCTAGGTTATTAAATTTGGTGTTATATACTTTTTCATAGTATTCTTGTATGATCCTTTGCATTCTTGTGTTATCAGTCATAATTTCCCCTCTTCCATCCCAATTTTGTTTATTTCTGTTCTTTCTTTATTTCTTTAGTGATTTTAGCCATAAGTTTGTCAATTTTATTAAATTCAAAGAACCAGGTTTTTGTTGCATTAATTTATTTTTTAAAATTATTTTGTTGTCATTATTTTCATTTTCATTTATTTCTGCTCTAATTTTAATGATTTCTTTCCTTCTGCTGACTTCAGGGATCATTTGTTCTTTTTCTAGTTTTTTAAAGATTAAATGTTAAGTTATTGGGGCTTATTCTTGTTTTTTTGAGATACAGCTGCAATGATATGAACTTTCCTCTTATTACTACTATGCCATGTCCCAAAAGTTTTGATATATTGTGCTATCATTGCCATTTGTTTCTATGTATCTGTTGATCCATCTTTTCATTTCTTTTTTGATCCAGTCGTTTTTCAGTATCATGTTCTTGAATCTCCATGTATTTGTGGTTCCTTCAGCTTTCTTTTTACAGTTGATCTCCAGCCTCAAAGTATTATGATCAGAGAATATGGTTGGCGTGATTTAATTTCTCTCTACATTTTTTGAGGCTAGTTTTATATTCTAGTATGTTGTCAATGATTGGGAATGTTCTATGTGCACTAGAGAGGAATGTATAAATAGCTGTTTAGGATCAAAGGCTCCGTAAATGTCAATTATGTCCATTTGGTCGAATGTGTCCTTTAAAGATGTTATTTCCTTATTGATTTTCTTTTTGGATGATCTGTTCATAACCGACAATAGGATATATAGGTCTCCTAATATGATAGTGTTTTGATTTGTTTTTCTTTTTAGTTCTGTTAGTAATTGCTTTATATATTTTGGGGATTCTCTGACTGTGAGCACAGATATTAATAAGTGTTATGTCTTCTTGGTATATTATTCCCTTTATCATTATGAAGTGTCCCTCAGTATCTCTCTTTGCCTTTCTAATTTTGAAGTCTTTTGTCTGCTATTAGCACTGCTACTCTCTCTTTTCTCTGAATGACATCTGCTTGAAATATCATTTTTCACCCTTTTACTTTGAGTCTATATTTGTGTTTGGAATTGAGATGTGTCTCCTGGAGGCAGCATATAGTTGGGTATTTTTTTAATCCAATCTGCAACTCTGTGCCTTTTTATTACTGAGTTCAATCCTTTTACATTTAGGGTGATTATTGAAATGAGTTTCCTATAGTCATTTTATCTCTTGCTTTCTGGTAGCTTGGTGTTTCCTTGTCCTTGCATTTCAGTCTATTATTTTAATTTGGTGCAGTTTTGTGGATTTTCTTTGGTCCTTCTTGTCTGTGTGTGCCTTATTTCCATTCCTTTTGTAAATTTGGATATTTGTCTGTTATTGTTGTCTCAAATTGTCCCTATGTATGCTGAACTTTTTTTTCTTGCAATAGCAAATCTCTTATTATTATTTAAGCTTATAATGTCCAATACTTAGTAAGAGTTGCACTCCTTTGCCTCTATCTGTCCAATAGTCACCTTACTCATAGTTATGTATTTTTTTTGTCATTTTATTTCAGGTGGGCTGACCTCTTTTAGTATTTTCTATAATGCAGGCCTCATACTGAAGAATTTCTTCAACTAGTGTATGTCTATAAAGGTTTTTATTTCTCTTTCATATATAAAAAAGAGATTTTTCTTGATACATTATTCTTGATTGTTAATTCCTTTCATTTAATAGATTGAATATTTGGTTTCACTCTTTTCTTGCTTGTAAAGTTCATGCTGAGAAGTCTGAAGATATTCTAATGGATTTTCCTTTCTAGGTTACTATCTTCTTTTCTCTGGCTTCCTTGGGAATTCTTTCTTTGACATTAACTTTTGAAAATTTTATTATAATGTGTCTTGGAGAAGGTCTTTTTGGGATAAGATATTGGGTGTTCTATTAGCTTTTTGAATTCGGAGCTCCAGCTCATTTCTTGGATTTGAAAAATTCTCAGCAACTATTTGTCTAAACATGCTTCTCCTCCTCCTCCTCCTCCTCCTCCTCCTCCTCCTTCTCTCCCCCTCCTCCTTCTTCAATACCAATTATTCTCATATTGCCTATTCTCATATTGTTGGTGTCAGCTATTCTTGTATTTTTCTTTCATTATTTTTCATTCTTTGGTCACTCTTCTTTCTGAATTACTTTTAGATTTCTGTCTTTGATATCACCGATCCTTTCTTCACTTTCATCAACTCTATTTCCCAAGATTGCTATTTTATTCTTCACCTCTTTTAGTGTGTTCTTTATCTCCAGAAGTTCTATTTGGTTCTTTTTAGAGTTACAATCTCTTTGTTAAAAACTCACTCTGCTGGTCTATTTTTTTCCTCAACTTCTAGAATTTTTTATCTGCATTATTTTGGATCTTATTTAGTTTTTTTTTCCCAGAAGTACAATCTTGAATTCTCTGTCATTTAAGTCATATATTTCTGTTTCTAAGCTTATTTTATAGAGACTTTTCTTTTTCTTTCTGAGCTACATTGTCACCTAGGTTGTTCATGGCATTTAATGGACTATTTCTCCACCTGGGCAATAATGAAAGTGTACTCTTTTTTTTCCCAGAAAGATTTATTATATAAAGGTCTCTCTTTAGCCTATTCCTAAGAAGGTTTTTTTTTTCTTTTGATTTTTAGTAGGTGGCATTCAAGCCTCTTTAGTCTCTGCTTTAAGACTTAATAATGACTTTTTTTCTTATAAATATTCAATCATAATCACTACCATGGTCTCAGTCCCTGTCAGTGTTAGTGAGTTTGGGTACTGTTTGCTCAAATTCCCCTGGAGCTCCATGGTGTTTGGGGTTGGAGAATATGGGGTGAGAGGATGGAGCAATCTGAGTTGGTGGGTAGGGGTTGCTGCTAATCTCCATATCTCAGCCTTCTGCTTCCCAAGTGCTGCAGCTAAGACCCAGCTATTGCCACTCTTCTCTTAGTTCCCACTCTGCTTTCAACCTAATCCTTTGGCTCCACTTCACTTAACTCACAGATTCCTCAGGTAGGAATGTTCTGGGGACTGGCCACAATTTCCCTTCTCCCCCTCCTCCTGCAGGGAGTTTTGGTTATGAAAAGCAGCTTCTTCATTTCTCTCAATCTATCATCCAGATTCCTCCAACTTTGTTCTTCATTCTTAAGATTGCCATGCTATTTGGGTTCTTTGATAGTTCCATATAAATTTCAGAATATTTGTTCTAACTCTCTGAAAAATTTCATTGGTATTTTGATAGGAATTTATTGAATCTATAGATTGTTTTGGATAGTAAGGCGATTTTAATGATGATGGAAGCATGGTATATGCTTTCATTTATTTTTATCTTTTTAAATTTATTTTTTTAATGACATAATTTTCTGAGAACAGGTCTTTTACTTCCTTGGTTAATTTGATTGCTAGGTATTTTATAGTTTTCAATGCAATTGTAAGTGGGATTGTTTTCTTAATTTCTCTTTCCAAAAGTTCATCACGGGTATATAAAAATGTCACTAACTTCTGAATAATTATTTTGTAACTCCCTACTTTACTGAATTAATTAATCATTTCTAACAGTTTTTTTGTGAAATTTTTAAGTGGGATGCTTTGAAACAGCAAAGTAACTCTAGGTTTATCAGAACCAAATTGTGAGCAAAGCTATGATGTTTTTGGATAATGAGAATAATAAAGAAAGATTAACTTGCCATGAATTAGAACATACTATGAAACTATAATAATTAAAGTAGTTGATGAATAAATAGAGTAATAGAACAATAGAAAAGTAGATGGTCAGGAAGTAGACTCCTGGATATTAGAAATTTTAGTTCACAATTAAGATAATATTTCAAATCAATATGGGAGAGATTTTACTGTAAATGGTATAAAGGCAGCTAAGCAAACTATTGAAATATACACATACACACATGTGCACTCACACACATCAAAATATCTTATCATTCCTGATTTCTTATGTACAAATTATAGACGAATAGAAAATTTCAATATTAAAAAAAATACAAAAATTATATTAAGAAAGCGTGAATAAATAATATATAGTCCTGGAAAGGAATAAGTTATTTCTAAGCAGAACACATGATCTAAAGCCATAAAAGAAGTGTACTATAAATTGCTTTGCATATATAAAAAAAACTCAGTGGAAATTTTAGAAAATTTCTAAAAAATAAGAACTAAAATCGAAGAAAGGAAACTGATTTTAAAATCAGGTAAAAAGCTGACTTTCTTAATTTACATAAAACTTATATTGTTAAAGAAAAGACAAAATATTTGAAGAACAGATTTTAAAAAACCTAAAGTCAGTTTTTAGGTAAAAAAATTATAATAGCCAATAAACACATAAACAACTCTATAAAGAGATGAGAAGAAAATATTTGTAAAAGACATATCTGATAAAGGCTGCTGTTCAAAATATACAAAGAACTCTTAAATCTCAACAATAAGAAAATGAACAACTCAGTTTTTAAATGGGCAAAATACCTGGGCACCTCACAAAAGAAGACAGAAAGATGTCAAATAATCATTTGAAAAGATGCACATCATCTGTCATCATGAAAATGTAAACATTCTGGAAAAAGCAAAACCATGTAGACAGTAAAACGATGAGTAGTTGCCAGGGATTGTGGAGGGGGAGGAAAAATGAACAAGAGGAATACAGAGGATTTTGAGGCCAGTGACACTATTCCATATGTCACTTAATGGTAGATACACGTTACTACACATTTTTTGAAACACATACAATTGATAACACCATAAGTGAGTCCTAATTAAACCAGGGGTTTTGGGTGATAATGTTCTGTTAATATAAGTATATAAGTTGTAGCATATATACCATTGTGGATGATGATGTTGATAATAGGGTAGGCTATACATGTGTAGAGACAAGGAGTACATGGAAATTTTTTTGTACTCTCTGCTCAATTTTGCTGTAAACCTAAAACTGCTCTAAAAGAAAATAATAAAGCAATGTTTTAAAAGGATGCTCCAATCAGAAAGCAGAAAAATTAAGTTTAATGGTAGCCAAGGATGATGAGGGTTTAGGAGAAGCATATGTATATTATTGAGTCCATTTCCTTGACACAGTCTTTTAAATATATGTAATTTATCAAAATTTTCTTGAGCACATTTACAAAAGATCTTTGAGATATATGTACCAAAATATTTTTTGCTAGATTGTAGAAATAGCAACAACAGAAAAAAACAAGTGTTTACCATTGGAGCACTGGATCCCAAGCGTAGAAGAATGAGAGGATCCAGTTGTGATTATGGAGAAAGTTCCCCAATATGTTTTATTAACTTAAGAAAGCAAAGCATAGTGCTTTAACATTACCCCATTTATGTAAAAGTTTTTATTAATAGTTAGAGAAATATGAAATTCTTTTCAGGAAAAGATAAAAAAATGAGTAATAATGGCTACCTTTCAGGATTTTGTGAGGATTGAGCAGGCTTTTTTTTATTATTCTGCACTTTTCTTTCTCCTATTTATTTTATCTAACAATTAATTTCTTTTCTTTTTACCTGTTTATATACCTGTATCTACCTAACAATGGATGACTTTTAACAAATCAACAGTAGTTATTAAAATAGTGGGATTGTGGCATTTTGTATTTTTTCTCAGCTGTTTCATTATTTTAAAACCAATAATTAAAAAGAAAAAACAGAAAAGTAAGTTGCATCAAGGAAAAAAATGTTCAATTTTCTTTCTGTTCATTTTCTTCCCATGGCTTGTCTGGCTAACTCTAGATACTTAAATTGTGGTCACAATATAACCCATGATGAAAAGGGAAAAAAATGTCTCATTAAAAAAATAATTAGAAAAAAAAAAGTCTCTTAGTAGATGTTGACCTAAGAGGGCTAAAACCAATTGCTAAATACCCCCTTTCCATAGCAGGGATCAGGTGTCAAGTGCCTACTTTAGTCTACCCAACACCTCACATTTACTCCAATGGGAAAGATAAACAGAAAAAGAAGGCAAAAAAACACCCCTGATCGATATTGAAAACTATGACCAATAATTAAAACCATAGATGAAGAGAGTCTTCATGCCAAATATTCTGAGAAATTTTTAATAGTTACAGTATCATGGACATGTCCCAAACTTGAAATGGGAAGAGCTAGAGGAAAAGCAGATTGGAAACTCTAGGGATCTCAACAGTTACCACATTCCTGAGGGTAAGCAATGTATGCACTACTGGTGCATATTGGTTTGGTAATTCTCTTTTTCCCCTGAAGCTTGTTAATTTTATTTTACCTGTATATAAAGTATAAATTTGAGTAAAATATCTCTTTATACAGAGACCATCTGGTGCATTTTATTGAAAATGTATTTTTTATTGTAGTAAAATACAATAACACAAAATTTGTCATTTTAACCATTTTGAGTGTACAGTTTAGTATCATTAATACATTCAAATTGTTGTTCAACCAGCACCACTATATATTTTCAAAACTTTTTTATTATCCCAACTGAGAATCTTTATTCATTAAACAACAATGCTGCTTTTCTCTTCCCCCTAGCTCCTAGCAACCACCACTGGCTTCTATAAATTTGACTACCTTAGGTACCTCATTTAAGTAGAATCATTCAGTGTTTGTCCTTTTGTGACTGGCTTATTTCATTTATCATAATGTCTTCAAGATTTATCCATGTGTCAGAATTTCTTTTCTTTTTAAAGCTGAGCAATATTCCACTCTATGTACGTACTAAATTTTGTTTATCTGTTTATCATCCATCAATGGACACTTGGGTTGCTTGGTATAGATATTTTTAAGACAAAAAAAGTATCTGTTGTTGCATTCATGCATTACTATCACTAATTGTAAAAAGTATTTTCTGGTTCAAATGAAGAGAAATATTATAAAAACTCGTAGAAATTGGTTCCTTTTAAAATAAATTCAATACAATAAACAGAAAGAAATTCTAGAAAATTTAGCTTGTGTTCTCAACATGATTCAAAAGAAGGTTGAATCTTTGAAACTATGTAAGAGAGTGATAAAGAGTAGAAAAGAAAGATAATAGGAGGATAATGGGGGCCATTTTCTTACTGTAACAGATGTGTGACTTAGAAACTATGGAAAGAAGAATTACTGAATGAGAAGACAACCTTAGAAAATTTACTTCAAACTTAATGAAAATAGGAGAGAAAAATAGATCAAAAAAAGACAGAGGTTAAACCTATAGACAACAATTTTAAAAAGAGAGAGAGAGAGAGAAAGTAGTAACTAATGAAATTAAGGTTGAAAACATTTCCTGATTAAAAAAATACACTTCTTCCTGTCAGGTACCACTGTTTCTTTGTTGAGTTCTGCCTTCATCCAGGCACAGATCACTTTGTAGCTTCCACTAGGTGGCCCTGGGATTGGCAAGGCAGTGGCAAACCAAAGCATACACCGGAGCACTTCCCAAAGGGCCCCTGAAACAAAATATCTGATGGACAACTTTAGATAATACCAGAGCATAAAATAATTAACTCCACAAATGACACATGCAAAGAGAGGACTCAACAGTCACCAAAGCCCCACTAAAGTGAATCTGGCTCTGTGGCACAGCCCCAAACAAAATTTCATCCACTGTAGTCAGTGCCAGTTCTTATGGCCAATCATCCTGAAGATAAACCCCACCCACTGATGTGCCAATAGCAATCAAGGTCCAGTTACAACAGGAGGGCATACACAATATATGCAAGGGATATCCCTGGAGATCTCAGCTGAGATGATCAGGGAGGCTGCACTGCTGGGCCTCACAGGACACCTACTATATAAGGCAACCTTTCCAAGACTGGAGACGTAGCATAAATACATAATACATAGAAACAAAAACAGAGATGCAGCCAAAAGAAGGAAAGAACGGGACAAATGAAAGAATGGGACAAAAATCCAGAAAAAAATAAAAACATTAAACAAAATGAAGGAAAGCGATCAACCAGATATAGAGTTCAAATCACTAGTTATAAATGATCAGTAAGCTGAGAGGAAGAGCAAATGACCTGAGTGAGAACTTACAAAAAGAGACAGAAAGTCTAAAAAAAAAACAGTCAAAAATGAAGAATACAATAACTGAAATAAATAATATATTACATGGACTCAATAACAGATTTTATGAAGCAGAGGATCAAGTCAGAGATTTGGAAAACAGGGTACTAGAAAAAACACAATCAGAACATCACCAGAAATAAAGAATTTAAAAAAATGAGTATAGTTTAAGGGGCTTCTGGGACCACATTAAGCATGACAAAGTTTACATCACAGGGGTACCAGTAGGAAAAGAGAGAGAGCAAACAACTGAAAACCTATTTGAATAAATAATGATGGAAAACTTCTCCAATCTGGAAAAGAAAGTACAGACAGATCTAAGCAAGATGAACCCAAAGAGGCCCACACCAAGATACATCATAATTAAATGCCAAAAGTTAAAAACAGAGAGAAATCTAAAAAGCAACAAGACAAAAGTAGTTACCTACACGCGTGCTCCCATAAGACTGTCAGCTGATTTGACAAAAGAAGCTTTGCAAGTCAGAAGAGACTGGCATAAAATATTCAAAATCATAAAAAGCAAAAACCTACCACCAAAAATACTCTACCCAGCAAGGCTATCATTTAGAATCAAAGAACAGATAAAGAGCTTCCCAGATGAGTAAAAGCTAAAGAAGTTCATCACCACCAAACCAGTATTACAAAATAATAATAATAAAAAATTTAAAGGGACTTTTTTAGAAAAAGAAGATAAAAAATAAAAATATGAGTAATAAAATGGCAATAAGTATATACCTATCAGTAATTACTTAAAAGTAAATGGATTAAAGTTTTCAGTTGAAAGACATAGGGTAGCTGAATGAATTAGAAAATAAGACTCATATATATGCTGCCTATAAGAGACCCACTTCAGATTGAAACATTCACAAACTGAAAGCAAAAGATGGAAGAAGATAATTCATGAAGACAGAAAAAAAAGAATAGTAATAATTATAATTGACAAATAAGAATTTAAAACAGAGTCTATAATAAGAGACAAAGAACATTATATAATGATAAAAGAATAAATCCAACAAGAGGATGTGCTTGTAAACATTTATGCACCCAACATAGGAATACATAAATATGTAAAGAAAATATTGACCAACAAAAAGAGGGAGATTGACAGTAATATACTTATACTAAAGTAAGGGACTTTAGCTCCCCATTGATGCCATTGAAATGATCTTTTAGATAGAAAATCAATAAAGAAATAGGGGCCTTATATGATACATTAGACCATATAGATTTAATAGATATATTTAGAACATTTCATCACAAAGCAGAAGAATGTACATTTTTTTTCAAGTGCACATGGAACCTTTCCAAGAGAGACCACATGTTAGGCCACAAAGCAAGTCTCAATAAATTTAAGAATATTAAAAAATATCAAGCTTTCTTCCCTGATCAAATGGTATGAAACTAGAAATCAGTTCTAAGAAGAAAACTGAAAAACACACAATTACTTGGACACTAAATAATATACTACTAAACAATAAATGAATTTATAATGAGATCAAAAAAAGAAATAAAAAGATACCTTGAGACAATAGAAGATGAAAACATAATGACCCAAAATCTATGGGACAAGCAAAAGAAATCCTAAGGGAGAAATTCATAGCAATACAGGCCTACCTCAAGAAACAGAAAAATCTTAAATAAATAATTTAAGATATATTTAAAGAAATTACACAGAGAACAGCAAATAAAGCCCAAAGTGAGTAGAAGAAAGAAAATAATAAAGGTTACGGTGGAAATATATAAAATGCAGAAATAAAAGAAATAACACATAAGATAAGTGAAACCAAGAGCTGATTCTTCAAAAATATAAAATTGATAAACCTTTAACTAGACATATCAAGGAAAAAAGAGAGAAAACTTCAATAAATAAAATTAGAAAGGAAAGAGAAGTGAAACTGATACCACATAAATACAAAGATTGTAAGAAAATACTATTAACAATTATATACCAAAAAATTGGAAAATTTGGAAGAAATGGGTATATTCCTAGAAAAATATAGTCTTCCAAGACTGAGTAAAGAAGAAACAGAAAATCTGAACTGACCAATTACTACTAACAAAATCAAATTTTTTAGCAAAAATTCACAGAAAACGAAAGTCCTGGACCAGATCGCTCTATAGATGAATTTTACAAAACATTCAAAGAATTAACAGCTATTCTCAAACTATTCCAAAAAAATTGAAGAAGAGGAAAGAAAAAAAATCCTTTTAAAAGATCACCATTGCCATTTTCCAAAACAGACAAAAAAATTACAAAATAATAGATAATTATAAACTGATATTCTTGATGAACATAGAGGAGAAAATCTGCAACAAAATATTAGCAAACTAAATTCATCAATACATTTAAAAGATCATGGACCATGATCAAGTTAGACTTATTTCTGGAAAGCCTGGTTGGTTTAATAATGCACATCAATTGTGGTACACCACATACACAAATAGAAAGATAAAAATTATATGTTCTTATCAAGAGATGCAGGAAAAGTGTTCAACAAAATCCAGAATCCATTTATAATAAAAACTCTCAGCAAAGTGGGAATAGAGGGAATCTACCTCAACATAATAAAGGCCATATATGAGAAGCCCACAACTAACATAATACACAATGCAAAAAGCTAAAAGTTTTTTTTAAAATTAGGAACAAGACAAGAGTGTGCATTTTTACTACTTCTATTTCACATAGTGTTCAAAGTCCTAACTACAACAATCAGAAAAAAAAAGGAATAAAAAACATCCAGATGGAAAGGAAGATTTTAAACTCATTTACAGATGACAGAATATTACATATAGAAAATCCTAAAAAGTCCACCAAAAAAACTATTAGAAATGATATCAGAATTCATTAAAGTACCAAGATACAAAATTAATATTTAGAAATCAATTGCATTTTAATGTACTAAAAACAAACTCTCAGAAAGAAATTAAGAAAACGATCCCATTTATAATCACATCAAAAAGATAAAACACTCAGATGTAAATTTAAATAGTAGGTAAAAGCCCTGTACTTGGAAAATTATGACATTAAAAAAAGAAATTGAAGAAGATATAAATAAATGGAAGCATATATCATGCTCATGAGTAGGAAGAATTAACATCATTAAATGTCCATTTACCCAAAAGCAATCTATAGATTGAATGCAAGTTCTATCAAAATACCAATGACATTTTTCACAGAACTAGAATGAATACTGCTAAAATTTATATGGAACCAAAAAGGACCCTAAAGATAATGACAATCTCCAGAAAGAACAAAGTTGAAGGTTTCATGCTACTGGATATTAAACTATAAGGCTGTAGTAATCAAAACAGCATGGTACTGGTTAAAAACAGATACATAGATCAATGAAACAGAATAGAGAGCCCAGAAATAAACCCACATCAAATGGCCAATTCACCCATGACAAAGGAGGCAAGATATACAACGGGGTATATCAGTGTATACGGGGTATGACAGTGTCTTCAGTAAATGGTGTGTAGATAACTGGACAGATATATACAAAAGAAAAAAATAAAAATAAATAAAACTAAACCACTTTCTTACAACATATAGAAGAATAAATTCAAATGGATTAAAGACTTAAATGTAAGACTGAAACGATAAAACTTATAGACCGTAAACTTTCTGACATTGTTCTTAGTAATATAGTTTGGATATATCTCTGGGCAAAAGAAACAATAGAAAAAATAAACAAATGGGACAATGTCAAACTAAAAATGTTCTGCACAGCAAAGGAAACCATCAACAAAATGAAAAGGGAGAAAATAGATCTGATAAGGGGTTAATATAAAAATATATAGGAGGAAAAAATGGCATAGATAGAGGTTCTGCTTATTCCTCTGGTGAGTAAATCAAAGTTATGATGGAAACAAGGAGCAGCAACAATGAAAAATTGCCTGATATTTAGATGAATAAGCCATACAACTAGGGAGAAATCCAAGAAAGCACCCTGCAACAGAAGAAGAAGAAGAAGAAGAAGAAGAAGAAGAAGAAGAAGAAGAAGAAGAAGAAGAAGAAGAAGAAG
>PVKZ01005968.1:0-42692 GCA_004027375.1 Macroglossus sobrinus | reverse complement strand
TATCTTGGAAGTCACCAGTATAGAATAAAAAGCATGTGTGTGCACGATGCATGATTCCTTTGGGAGAAACATGAGAGAAAAAAGAACAGATAGTAGAAGACAAAACCTTAGGGACACTTAAGTGAGAAGGAAGAGAACCTAGAGAAAAATGGTAAAGAAGCACTTAGATGATAAAATCACATTCAGGTGATCAAATTCGAGCCAGGGCAAGAATTTCAGGCAGACTAAAACTATTAGGTAAGCACTGAAAGGTAAGCAGTGGTCACTTTAAAGTCGGAAATTTTTATAGAGACTTGAATTCTGTGGCATCTGACACAGCTTAAGGAAAAAATTGGAAATGTCGATGCATTGTAGACCACAGGTTTAGAGCATTTCACAGTGAAAGGAGAAAAATGTAAAGTAATTAGGGTCAGGAGCATCATGCCGGGGATTTGTGACCCATCGAAGTATGTCTGAATATCTATCAGGAGATTCTGATATTTCTCTATTGCTATTTCCTGGTTAAGAAAGAAGGTTCTGGGATCTTTAAGAATTATTTAAGAAGAAAATTTCAGTTACCACCGAAAAACTAGAACTTACTTCCATTGGCCTCTGTTTGCTTGGGTCTTGCTGTTTCATTAGGACCACCCTGTCTGGGATTGTTCCCCTTGCCCAGCCATGGTTCTTCTCCTTTTTCCAACTTGGAGATCATGTCTGGTTTGGCAGCTTGATATCCTGCTCATGAGAAATGGTAGACATGGAATGTTGGAACAACAAACATCCCAGAAATCAAGCCCCAATATTGAAGCTTCAGAGCCTTTAAAGGATAAAGAATACATGGCTTCTGAAATTCCGCAGTGCCGAAGCCCAAGTACCCCGTCTGAGCAGACCTTCTATTCCGGAGGTAGAGGCGCAGGTATCCCGCCTAGTACCCAAAAGGGATTAAAACTCCTCGACTCAAAAATTCAATGTCGACTTTAGCAAGGGCTCCAGAGGGAAGTATCACAGTGGACATATTTTGAATTACAAAGAAACTGTCTTACCCATTGAGGCAAGGTGGCTGTAGTTCTCCAGCATCACATCCTTGTACAGGTTCCTCTGAGCAGGATCTAGTTGTTCCCACTCTTTCTGGGTAAAGGCCATAGTCACATCCTTGAATGTTACCGATACCTGTAATAGCACAGTCCTGTTCAATCTAATGTTATCCACATTAGTGAGTGATTACGACAAGATAATAATGACTTGTCCTTACCTTGCCACTCACTGTTGATCATGGTGTTATATAGCATACCTATTCTTTATGCAATTTTGCATTTTTTGAGAAACAAAAACCATATGAAGAAACGTAATGTCCCTATTATGGACTGAATGTTTGTGTCCCCCCTACCCTTCAGTATGATGTTATGAAGAGATAGGGCCTCTGAGAAGTAATTAGGATCGGATGAGGGTGAAATCTTCATGAATGGGATTAGTGCCCTTCTAAGAGTCACAAGAGACCATGCTCCCTCTCCCTGCTTTTCTGCCAAGTGAGGCTTTGAGGAGTCTGGAACCTGGAAGAGGGTTCTCACCAGTCCCAACCATGCTGTCACCCTGATCTTGAACTTCTAGCCTCCAGAACTATGAGAAATGAATTTCTGTTGTTTATAAGTTACTGAGTCTATGGTACTTTGTGGGTGCTAAAATAGTCTGTATTGTAAATTTGTTTACTCAAGGGGATTTTTAAAAAATCATACAATTATCAGAGAGAAAGACAATTACCAAAAAAAAGAAAGAAAAAGGAAAGAAGAAAAGACACAGAATCAGTTTTTATCTTTTCTGCTATAACAAAAGACTATGGAGTAGTGTTTACGGAGTTCTGAGGTAGGAGACTCGAGACCCTTGATTTTATAACCGGTAAAAAAAATCACTTATATTTAAAAGCAAAAGTAAAGTATTTTAAGCATGTAAGGACTCAGAAACTACATGGCCTATGTACTTTAGAAATAAAGAGAAGGAGAGAGGGAGAGAGAAACCTGGAAGGCGGGGGTGGGGGGCAGAGGAGAAGAAAACAGATAATTTTTAAAAGAAAATTGGATCGGAATAAAGATTTTGGAAAAACTTAATAATATGCTACGAATAATAAAACCAGTAAAATGTCTAGTTACATCCAAGTAACTTAATAATGTTCTTGTGCAATTGTTATAAAAGTAACCTTGAAATCTAGAGGCATGATGTAAGAAAAATTAGCAGGAATATAACTGGTAGGGTAGCATGTAGTTGCACCTGTAGCTATTATTTTGTAAGCAAAAGAATACAAAGCAAAATCAGCTTTAAAAAAAAAAGTGCGTGGGGTGAAGTGCAGAAGAGACAGGCACCAGTATCCAAGAGTCCTCTCCCAGCGGAGTCACACTACATACTTAATTCCTCCAGAAATAAGCTGTGATAATATGTGAAGTGTTGTTTACCAGGGAAGGGTTTCCCAGAAGGAAATCAGGTGCTCAGCATAACCCACATCGCTCACATAGTTCAGGCACATTTCATTGCTGGGAATTATTCATCATTTCTGGGAATGATGGGAACCTCCTGAAATCTAAGTTCTCAGATGTCAGCTAAAGGTCAATTTTGCCAGCAGGCCTTTCTAAGAACTGCCAGTTTAGGCCTCTTATGTCAACTCTCCTGCCCAGTCACCCCGCCTCAATCATTGAAAACTTGAGCACCAAATCCTTTTCACAGCTCCCGCACCATCTCTACATCAGTGTAAAAGAGCCATTCAACACCTTGGCCTCTCTCTCCTGACTCCAACAACCTTTTCTTCTACCCAAACTCAGCACCTCCTCACCGCGCATCCGTCCCTTACACAGCACCATCACTACGCGACCTCTAAAATCCCTACTTATAATATTCTACCAACATTTGCTATCTTACAGCTTACTTTCTCTAGTACTTCCACTCCAATAATTCTCCAGACGCTCTGAGCCCTCCAATCTATTGAACCTAACCTCTTGTTCACAATCTTCCATGGTCACATGACCTCACTCTCCTTCTATCCTATTTAGATGCCCTGTTCTCACCAGAACACTCCACTGAAAACAGCTTTCACTTCCTTGCTCCTCTTCTCCACTGTATTTACCTAACTAGCCTCAACCTTGCTGAAACCCAATTCTGCTTTTAATGTCTAACTGCAACTTGGCAGCTGAACATCCCAAGAGAAAAATCAAGCAACTGTGCTGACTGGGCTCACTTAACATTTATTAACATACATCTCAAATGGGCATCCAGTACCGTGAGCTTCCTAGTCCTCCTTCCAAGATGATTATTCCAAACATTCTCTTCTTTCTCTTTGAAATCTCCAACACCTACCTACCCTCCGCTGATGAAATTGCCTTATACTTCAAAGATAAAATAAATGCAAAGGGATGAGAATTACCTTTCCTTTTTATCACCAATTCCACCAGCTTGTTTCCAAACCCATATAATCTATCTTCCCTTCTGTTAAAATGGAAGAACTGTCCCTTCTCTCACCTAAGGCCACTCTGTGCACTTACACTCCGGATCTCATCTTCAACTGCCCTCTCAAGGACTTCACTCCTGCAAATAACCTTGTTTTTTGGTAACTTCTATTTTTCCCTTTTTACTGGATCATTCCCATTGACATATGAAGTTGCTTTAATACCACCAATCTGAAGAAACTTTCTTAATTTCATGTCCCATCCAAAGTCAATTTCTTTGTTCCCTTTACCAGCAAAACTCCTAGTGTTGTTTATACTTGCTGTCTCTACGTCATTCCCTCGCATTCTTTCAACTCATCCTAACAGGATTTTACTTTCATTACTCCACTAAAAGAGCTATAATAAATAGAAATAACCATTGGGCTACATCCTGCTAAAGTCAGATTCTCTGTAGTCTCACAATAGCGTGTGACACAGTTGATTACTCCCATTGTCCCAAAAAACCTTCTCTATGCTTCTTCAACACCACATTCACAGTTTTCCTACTACTCCTCATATCCTCATATTCTCCCTTTCTCCCCTCTCCCTTCTCCCGTTTTCCCTCTCTCTCTCTCTCTCACTCCTTCTCTCTCTCTGTCAGTGACTAGGAGCTCTGTCTTTGGTACTCTTTTCTTCCCTATCTGCCTTCTCCCCCTAGGTTATCTCATCTGAGCTTACCGATTTAAACACCATCTTTATGCTGATGCCTTTCATATATGGATTCTCTAGCCCAGATCTCTCATAAATTCTAGATTCATATATCTAACCAACTACCCAACATCTCTACTTGGACATGCAATGCGCATCTTGACATGGCCAAAACAGAACCACTGTCATCTATTCTGGCTCCCATTTACATCCGCTAGATCTGGTCTTCTCCAAAATAACCCTTTTTCAGAAGACAGAACCACCACCTATCCAGATCCACGGGCCAAAAGTCTAAATGTAAATCTTGATTCTCGTCTTCCTCCATGTTCCATATCAATTCATCACTAAGTCCTATTGGCTCGTCTCCAGATGTATTCCGATTTTCCATTTCACTGCTACCACCCTTTCCAAACCATCATCATCTCTTGAACTACTGCAATAAACTTTCCTAGCTGATCTCCCTGCACCTCTGCACACAGAGAGGGACAATCCAGTCTGTAACCACCACAGCCACCATAATCCCTGGCTCCCAGAGACATCTCAAATTGCAGACCCCCACAGACCTCCCCAATCACGGACACCACAAAGCCTCATTTCTGATCCCTAAAGCCTTCCAAACTGACCTTTCCGTGACTGTCACAGACCCAACTCCGCCCGCCCTATCAGTGTCACGGCAGATCCCTCAAAACACTGATTCCTTAAAACTGAAGCACTCACTGACCGCACAGACCCCCTCCATCACGACTCCACAGATGCCTCAGAACTCTAACCCCGCGAAAAGCCCTCCAGCATCGCCTCCGATGCCCAAACCACCTATCTTTACAGCCTGCAGTAACGTTCCAATTCCTGACCTCCAATGAGACCATCTCTGACCACCAGACCGCCCCGGCCCCATCATCGAGCTCACCGCCGCGCTACCCCCAGGCTGCGACACAGCCATCTCTGGTAGACGCCCGGCCTCATCCGTGGTCCTCGCACGCCCCCGCCGGACCGCGGGCTCTGGCTTTGTCAGAATCGGGTGTCGAGCGGAGGCCGACGTGACGGCCAACTCGAGCGCGACCACGCAGGGTTCCTGAAGTTGCGATGGCGGCGCCCTTGGGCATCATGCGCGGGCGCCGCCATCTTGACCAAGGCGCCGCCGTACAGAGGAGACCCCGGGGCAACCGTCGGGCTCCAAGGCGGATGTCCAGTGGCTTCCTCAGAGCGTCCTGAGTCGTCATATGCGAGCGGAAGAAACCTAGCTCAGTGACTCACTGCCGAGTGCGTCACTGTGCCTGGCACTCCGGAGCTTTCACCACACGAATTCAAAATTTGGAGTTGCTTTTCCGAATCAGTCAGTTCAGCCAGCTGCCAGGATACAGGGAATCGCAATGCCTAGCGCGGACTCCATCCAGACAGCTTGGAGAAAAAGAGAAGTTGGAGAGGAAAAGGACAAAAAGCCTGTTCGGGCAGATAGCATTCTTTTATAAGGAGAGAAGACCAATCTTTGAAATATCTGATGTGTTTTCATTTATAAGAACAATGTGGGGGGAAAAAAAGCAGCAGCAGCACATTAAGCGAGTATATCACTCGCAGTGAGAACCCAGGTTTGATGGAGGTGTTTCATACAAATAATCCAATGGGAGCGGCAATAATTTCTCAATGCACTATTTCATGTATCGGCTTCATTGATTTAACAATTCTTTGTTGAGCTTTTACTATGTGCAGACCAGGTTGCTGTGCTATGCTAGGTAACGGGGAAAGAGTGGAGACAGGCAGGTATACTTTTATTCAGCCTGCTACAGTTTCCAATGGGACAGATGGCTGGTGAAAACATGTTCTTTTTTCCAGAATCAAACATCCCTGTTTGCACCTCCCACTTAGGTGAATAAACGACTGATTATTCCTCTGTCAGAAGTGGTTGCATCTATTCTTCTTCCCCTCTCAATCTTTTCTATGAATAGATTCTCGGTGCATTTTTGTTGAGCTCATTAGAACGATTCTCTAGGCCACCCAATCTCAGGACATTTCTGCCTAGACTCCCCATCATACCGCTGATTTTTTTTTTTTGACAACAACATAGAGGTGGCTTCTTTTCTTTTTTCTTTTTGTCCAACGAATCACGGTAGCATGTTTCCCATTTATTCTCAGACGATGCTTTTCCAATCTTCTATCATCAGTTGTGCTAAGCAGAATCCCAACATAGCCCCCGTTATCTCATTCCACTGGCAACCCTGGATATCCTGTTCTATACATCATACCTCGTTGTTGCCATTCACACATCAGTCATGTGAATTTGAGACAAACTGTAGATAATGAGCACAGGCTTTGGAACTGAAGAATGCCTGACTGAACCTTATGTTAATTTTTCTGTAATCTTCAGTGTGTAGATAACCTCTCAGAGCCTGTTTTCTCCACTGTACCTTGGGGGGACATTTACTGAAGAGAGATGATTAAAGCCAGAAGAAAAGACTCTATGCACAATGACAGGTTAAAAATGGAAAACGTAGCTTTGCTTATTGATTCTACTACTACATGTCATTGACATTGAGAGGTAAGACACAGAAGGATTTTTGGTGCGCAATGAAAGTAGAAAAGGTTAAGAGTTAAGCAGAGCAAAATGAGAAAAGAAGATCTAATGCTCAATACAACTGTAAAGAGACAGCCTTTGAAAGAAAAAAAGCATCAGTTCAGTTTTTGGCCATGAGGTGGGGGTAGAGATTTGCATAGTGGTATGGTAGAAACATTCTTACCTGTGAGTGGGAGTGGTAGCAGCAGAGAGTTTACACATTTGTAAGCATTCTATTGATGTGTATGTGAACTTACACCGTGTGCCTTGTAGGTATGTCAGTGAATCTGTCAACTTGATACAGTGCAAAAGCATAGGGTAAAACAAGAATTATTGAAGTAACAAAAAAAAGAGAGAGAGAGAGAGAGAGATTTGAGAAACTAACAAGTCACTCCCAAGAGCACTTGCTGATTCACAGTGACAATGGTTTGAAACAGTCAGGAAATTTATGGCGACTAACAGAGAAGCTAATGGACTGAGAATCAAAGATGCTTCAACAACAGCACACCTCCCAAATCGCTCAGAGTGCTCATAGAAGGTAAAGGCTTGGTTCCAGGTGGGTTTCAATGCATTCATCTTGAAGAAGTCCATTCTCAAGTAAAAGTAAAAAAGATACAGTTGGATATTTGCACATCAACGTTCACAGCAGCATTATACACAGCGGCCGGGACCTGGAAGCAACGGAAGTGTCCTACGGTAGATGATGAGTGGATAAGGAAGCTGTGGTATACATATACAATGGAACATTACTAAGTCATAAGAAGAGATGAAATACTGCCAGACAGAAAAACTTAAAAATCACATGACATCACTTATACGTGATATCTAAAAACAAAAAACGACAAAAAAAAGAAGACAAAAGACACACACAAAAACAAAAAACAGAGACTCATGGACACAGACTATAGACTAGTGGTTACCAGAGGGTAGGGGATGGGGGAGGAGGGGGGAGGTAGACATGGTAAAGGGGGTCAAATATGTGGTGACAGAAAGAAATCTAACTATGGGAAATGAACACACTGTGTAAATACACGCGCACACGCACACACGCACACACACGCACATACGTTTCCTTAAACGGATTTTATTTTTCATATAAAACAGGGAAACATTCACTAGGGCAAACGTCTCAATCAATGACAGTCCCGGTAATCTGAGCCCCTAAAGGAAAAGAGGTGTTTCCTCTATATGTTCTCCCCCCAGGCTGTCTGCGGGAAACCTGGACCTGGGGATCCCCGAGCTGGGATTCCCTAGGAGCGGACGTCTGGTCCGCGTCTAACCCTGTTTCCCGGACAGGTGGTTTCTGCCGCGCCGTGGCGGGAAGCCGGTCGCCTGGCTGTGCAAGATGCTGCCACCGACGCTTGCACGGGCAGTTGGAAGCGCGGAGTCCGGATTGGCTCTGGGGCAGAAGGGACTGCGCGAGGGCGCTGAGTGCGCGCGCGTCCGCTAAGGCCACGCAGCACCTGGCATGCAGGGCTGCTGGCAGGTGAGCCCAGGCTGCGCAGCCAGCAGGGTGTCGAGTGCGGAGAACGCCCAGTGCAGGTTCGCCCCCGCGTGCGCCAGCTGCCAGCTGAGCCAGGCGCGCTGCGAGGCCGTGGGCTCCGTGCCGCGGGAAGGCACCCGCAGGAAGGCGCCCCCCGGGGCCCGCAGGTCGTCCAAGGCCACGTCCAGCGCGTGCACTTGGTTGACGAGCCTGAACGTGAGGGCCGTCAGGGGCGCGGGGACTTCGGGCGACAGGTGTTGGCGGCGGCGGCGCTTTGGGGAGGAGGGTCTGGCCTTCCGGCTGTCCTGGCTGCGTCCCCGACTCCTGGTCCTCGCTGGCCCTCTGGGCGGGGTTGTCCTATCCTTGACTTGCGGGGGAGGGTGGTCAACACCTGCGTTAGAGAGAAAACAGAAGGTGTTCCAGTGAGTGTGCGCTGCCGGCCAAGGTCCTCCGGGCCCCTTCCCAGTCCCGACTCCATCACCTCCAACCCCCTCCCCCACTCCCCCACTGCCCACCACGCCTGATTCTCGTGGCCCCTAATAGAATCTGGCAGGAACCACTGCCAAGTCCTGGACCTCTTTCTCTCAGCCCTTTACGGCTTTCGGAGCACCTCACCAGGGGCAGTGTCTGTCCCCAACCTCCTGTGGATGCTGGCTTGCCATTCAGGACAGAGGTCCACACACCCCACCTCTACAAAGGCACAGCCCAGAAGCCTACCTCCTCTGTTCTGACGTCCTGCTCTGGTGGAGTCAGGCTCGTCCTTCCCTGTCCCTTGGGCTGGGGAGGGTCGGCCCCTCGCCTTCTCTTCTGGGCGTCCGTTTTCCTTAGTGCGACTGCAAGGTGAGCCATCGGACCTTCTCCACCGCTGGTGCCTGGAGCCCTTGTCCGCTTGGCTCTGCCTGGTGATGGCTGTCGGTGAAGAAAAGGACAGCAGTGAGTGTGAGTGGTCCCTGACCCATCTCTGGGAGTGTGGGGGAGAGTGGATTAGAGGAGATTCCAAGTCAGACCCAGGTCCTCAAGAGCCCCAGCCCCAAATGCAGGTCACTCCCAGATGCCCACTGCCCCATAGCTTTTCCCCCCGCTAGGGATGTGCCTGGCGTACCTGTTCCAGGAAACACACCGTCAGGACAAGACCCCCACAGTGGCTCAGCTGGCAGCAACACAACCACAAGACATCTGGCCTTGGATTTCCCTCGCCACTTTCCGAGGGGTGAAGGTCATCCTTCTAGGACCTGCGACTTTGCTCACCCCAGCTCATCTCCTGTGTCTTCCAAACCCTCCCAACCATCGCTTTAATCCAATCTCAAAAACAAATGGAAAAAAAGAAAGGAATTTAGGATCCTACCTCCTCTGCTGTTGGAGCCACCTGCAGTCTCCTTGATCTTTCTCTGTCTCTCACAGGGATGCCAGTCTTCTTTCTCTTCATAAGGGAGCTTTCTTTTGGAGTAAGTTCTTTCATATTCCCGGTGGGAGCGACCTCGTCTCCCTGAGTTCTCCTGGACATGCCCTCTGCCCCTCGTTGCGCCTCCCATTCTGTCTGCTACCCGAGCCGCCTACCTGTGCCAGGGGTCTGGAGGCCTGAGGAGTGAATCAGGGAATGACCAGGGGGCCAGAGGGCCTGGCCTTTTATTTCTTTCCCAGCATCCCCTGCAGGGTCATACCGTTGCTGTGGGGGTGGGGACGGAGTTGAGACTACACCCGAGAACGAGAATTGGCATGACGGGACTAGGCACCTGGTGGGTATTCAGCCCACACTCTTGGTACCTGTGACTCTTTGGCTGCTAATTTCCAGGCATTTTTTCCTGCATGGCAGGCAGCGAGCAGAGGCAATCAGTTCTGTGCTACGTGTGGATCTCAAGAAAAGTTCAATCTTTGTCCTTTGTTTCTAGTGCCCCTTTTCCCATTTGTGTGTACAGAACAAAAGTTTGTAATTAGGCTTTCAAATAATGTGTGTGTTTTTTTGTTTTGTTTTGTTTTGTTTTTTGTTTTATTTATTTTATTTTTTTTTTCCGAAAACAGGCAGCAGCACCTATTCAGCCAGAGGACCATAGCGGAGGAGGACCTCTGTTCTGTTCTCCACAATGTATGGAGCAGTAATTTATTATTCAAACCTTTCTCATTCTATTTGTCTTCACTGTTCTCCATCAAGCAAGTACTATCATGGGCTCGTGACAATCCTACCCGGCTGTGCTGTCATCACTGACAGTTTTCAAAAAGTTTCTTCCTGCCTCACTAATAAGAGTCATGAAAAGGATACAGTTCTAGAAAGGATGAAGTGAAAGGTCGTAAGGTAGATGGTAGAATCAGACGTGTGAGTCTCAAGCAGTCATCTCTCACATGACATAAAAGCCATGTCTAAGTAGCGCCATATCAAAGTAGGATACGTAATCTCTCGCAAGGGGAAATGTCACAGCTAACGGACCAGTTTTATTTTGATGCACAGTCTGGATGATTTTATCGAAATCCCAGGCTTTTTCCACACGGTGCTTTCCCAATCAAAATGGTGCGCGGGTTTGCTCTCTAAGACGGAGGGCCCTCATAATGCAAGCTGCCTGCCTGCCTGTCACCCTTCACATGCAGAGGGCTTTATCCAGGGCACAGATGGATCATCTCTACCCTGCATCTCTTCATCAGAAAGAAGGCATTGTTGGAGACACACTCAGAAGGCTGCCCTTTCACCTCCTTATGCAAAGAACCTAAGTGTCAATGAGACTCATTTCCATAACAATCTCCACCTCTCTCCCTCAGCTCCACCCCTTAAGCTTACTATCATTTGGAGGCTCTGGAGGCCAGATACCTGCTGTCTAGGGAGCCAGTGTCAAGCCTTTCAGGGCTTGGTATGCATATCATCTGGGACACTGTCTTCCACTGGGGGCTCAGTTTTGCCGCTCAGGACTGGTCCCCATATCTCTACCTCTTCATACACCCAGCCCTAAAAGCTGCCCCTTTGCTCTTACATTTAGATATGGCTGAGTCAGCAGCCCCTCCCACCCCCACCCCCCGCCCCGCTTTTGTTCTCCCTCGTGCTGGGGATAGTGGTCCCTTCGGCTTCTCTCTGTGGTCTATATTTTGGCCGTTTTGCTGTCTGCAAAAGCTGCCATCGGGGCTTCTCCGCCATTTGTGCCTGGAGCCCTTGGCCACCCGGCTATGCCTGGTGATCTCTGTGGGTTGTCAAGAGGAGAGTAGTGTAGTGAACGGTCTCTGTGCTCTTTCTGGAATGTGAGTTAATTACACCAGGCTCCATTGATTGTCAATGTAGTCAATGGCCTCACCCCCAAGGGCCAGCATTCCCACAGGTACCCGCTATTTTCCAGTGTCTCTCTGCATGAATTAGACTTTGTCTCGTGTCTATTTACACTCCGAGATTCCTGCCCCAAGGAGGCTCAGCTGGCAGAGCACTCTACCACAAGGATTCTGTTCTGGCCCTCACCTTGGGTTTGACTCACTGCAATGGCCGAGTGAAGATCGAATCCTCTGGAGCCTCTTGTTAATCCCATCTCCACTCCAGTCTCTTCTGGGAGCCCTTCTGCTTCTCCACACTTCCCTTCTTTCTCCATTGTTCATAGAGAAGTCAATCTTTCCACTTCTCTTCCAAGGACAGATTTTCCTGGGAGCTGATACCTTCATATTCCTTCTAAGAGGGACCAAAGAGCTCCCCAGGGCGCCCGGCAGTCACCCCTCCCCCAGCATGTGTTTTCTCTTTTGTGACTCATGAGTACCTCTACTTACAAGGTTGAAGAAAGTGAAGAATTAAAAGAACATACGTTCACAGCTAAGCACGATGATGGTCATATTTTAAAAAAAGAAAAGAAACTTTACCGTAGGGAACATGGTCAATAACATCGTAATAGCTATGTATAGTGCCGGGTGGCTATGAGACTAATCGGGTGGGATCACTTCATGAATTATGTAAAGGTACAAACACCACGTGGCACATCTGAAACTAATGTAAAATAAAATCGGATATCACGATAATTAGTTAATTAAAATAACTAGTTAATTTCAAAAAACTGGCTTTACCGAGTCGTTCCATTACTAAAGGTAAGTAAGTTAATGAAGACGCCAGAAGAATGGGCGTGCAATGGAAGTAGAAGAAAACTTTGGTAAACAGAAAATGGAAAAAATTAGATCTACGCCTCAGTGTAAATGTAAAAATGAATTGCTTTGATAGAAGAGCCTGGGGTCAGTGTTTTGGGGGTGGGGTGCAGGTACTGATCGCCAAATGACACACTAGAAATATCCTGCGTTCTGACTGGCGATTACGTGGGTGGGTACACGTGAGTAAGCATTTTATGGGTGCCTTGTGTCTGCGTCAATTAAATGTATAAAGTTGTTACAATTAAGAAGGTAGGAAAGAAGAATCATCGAAATGGAAATAAACGGATAAACAGACGATTCAAGAGGTATCGGAACAATTGCAAGGACATTGAATTAATCACGTGGTAAAGGTTTACAATAAAAAGAAATTTACTGGGACCCATAGAAGCTAATGGACCATGAATCCACAACGTGTTTGTATTTCCAACACTAAACTATCTATTACATAAACCCCAAGTAAATGAGTTTGCTCATTTGATTTAAAGGCAAGTAGGTTTCTGTATTCGTTTGCCATAACTGTGATAAGAAAGCACCACAAACAAAGCCTCAACAACGGACATTTATTTTCTCATGGTTCCAGAGACTAGAATTCCTAGATCTATTCGTTGGCAAGGCTGACTTCTTTGACAGCTTCTCCTTGGCTCTCGATGGGCATCTTCTCCCCGTGTCTTCATATGCTCTTTGCTGTGTCTGTCCAAGTTTTCTCTTCTTATAAGGACACCGGGCGTTTTCGAGTAGGATCCACCCTAACGACTTCATTTTAACGTGGCTACCTCTTTAAAGATTCTGTCTCCAAATACAGTCACATTCTGAAGTTACAGGGGGTGAGGACTTTAGCGTATGAATTTTGAGGAGACGCAAGTCAGCCCGTAACAGTTTCCAAGCGCTCACTTTGAAGAAAGCTAATCTCAAGGAAAACCCCAAAAGCAACCACCGTTCTCTGCCGTGCAGGACAAGACAGAAACCAAAAACAAATTATGCACGTATGTGTAACATGATAAATGTCATGCGTGTGAAATACAAAATAAATACATTATTTTATGTATTTCTTGATATCTTTGTAAGGAGTTTTTAACCAAATGAAACATGAAAACATCCATTGCTGAGAAGGTTCAAATCAATGTAAGTCCCCAATGATCTGAGCCCCAGAAAGAAAGATGTGTTTTCCATTGTGTGTCTAACCCTTCAGAATGTCCCTGAAGAAAGGAACGTTAGTGAGTGTCTTTGACTCTTCTCTGAAAGCCTGAGTTGAAGTTGATTAGATCAGGCTGCAAGACAGTTCCAGGGCAACAAGGGCCCCACCCACAGGTGACCGATCATCCTCCAGCTGCCTCCAGACTCCAAGGGCAGTCTCCAGGGCCCAGCCTCTGTGGCAACTGTTGATATGCCTGAGATATCTTGCATGGTCCCACAAATATCCCTTCAAGTCCAGACCGAGAGGATGGCTCAGCTGCTAGAGACGTTGACACGTGTATCTGGCCCTAATCTCGGCTTCTCTCCACCATTATTGTGGTCTAGAGATCTTATTTTCTGGAGCTTCCTGCTTTTCTCATCCCCAATCCAATCTCTCGTGTTTCCACGCCGGACTGCTGTTAAAGGGCTCTCTGCTTCCTTTCTTCACAAAGAAATGAAATACTAAAAAGAAAACTACCTTATAACAATTTTTCCTGGGAGAGAAGAGTATTATTGACATACACTCCAGTAATTTTGTCTATAAAAATTGAACGGATGTGTTTACTTACTATTGACCTTCTTGAGAATTGGTATTCTTCCTGGGAAATAAGTGGAAGGGATAAAATGAAAATCTCGCACAAATCCTTGTAAATTAGAAAACTAACGGAAGGTATTGTTTCAGACCACAAGGATTGTTCCGGTGTCTTCAGACCACTTAGAGTGTCCAACATGGGGAAAAACACGAACAATAATCAAATGAACTGTAAAAAAAGTGAAATGAAAAATTTAAAACCTGAAGAAAAGATAAAAATTAAAAATCTGGAAACAGCTCAAGTGTCCATCGACTGGTGAATGTCATTTATCCTAAAGAGTACAGCATCCCCCAGCAATAAGTAGCAATGGGTCACTAAATGCATGTGACAGCATAGATGGCTCTAAAACAATTTGTTAAGTAAGGAAGAAAGTAAACAGAAAGACTGCATACTATACTACTGGATCTAGTGAAATTTTTGGAAAACTCAAACCTATAGAGACAGATTGGATCGGTGTTTGCGTTGATCTGGGAATAAGAGTGGGTACTGACTGCATATAGGCATGAGGGAACTTTTCAGGATGATAAAAGTGTTCTAAAATTGATTCAGGGTGCTGCTTGCACAACTATATACGTTTATTATAGTCGTTGAATCGTACACTTCCTATGGATGATTTTAAGTCATGAAAGAGTAAAACGTGTAACAACACACGAACAGAGAAAATCGTCGGTGTTTAAATGCCACAAAGTGTTGAATTTTATTCATAGAATTACAAGAAACAATTGAATCATAGCAGGAATATGGCTAGATTTACATTTGTAGACCAAATATCTATGTTTCCATTCTCGACCCGTGCTGCTTGAAAAACTAACTACAACGTTAGTTTAGTTTAGTTTAGTTAGTTTAGTTTAGTCGGTTTCCTTACCAAGGGTCTGTGGGGACTGGGTAGGATGGTCACACGGAATTCTTACAGTGTTTCCCTTGAAACAGCTCTCTCGCTCCAAATTTGTAAGTCACCTGCAAAACAGCTTCCTCTCATCCTGTTACCCACGGAACAGACTGAGTGAGGTCCCTTTGAAAACACTCAGAGAACGTCCAGGAAAAAAAGACCGTGGAAAGGAGACTGACGAACTGAGGAGCAGAAGAAGAAGTGTGGAGGGGACGTGAACCACCCCGTGAACGCCTCCCAACCAGCCTCGGACATCAAGCCTGCAGTCCCGGTCAGGTGTCCGTTCTTCCTTTTTCGTGGACTGCACCCAAACTGAATATTTAATACGTTTTTACTTTTATTCCATTTCTTTTCTGAAAGCGGTTGTCTCGGTCCTCTCCCTTCTTTTGTATTGGGCATGGTGAATACACAAATCTTGAACTTGGACTTTATGGTGGAAAGGGGGATAACAGGATCGTGACAGACAAGCCGAACCCAGCACTCTCTGAGAACCTTGTCGCGTGATGATTGTCTGGAGCACGTCATGGACATATTTGTGTCTCTGAGGACTGGGTGGTTGCAGGCGGGATGACTGCATTGGTCACACCTCTCCGGAAAAGTGTGAATGTGCAGAAGGCTAATACCCAAAAGCCTCAGACCCCGAAGCAACAGCGAGATCTCCCTGCCGCCCCCTCCACCCCTCTACCTGGGTCCGGACTCCCCACCTTGGAGAGCTCCCCCAACGGTTCTACTGCAGAGAAGCACCAGCTTCCTCTTGGTTAAGGTGACCATTGTCTCCTGTGAATTCAGGTGTCCCTCTGCCTACCCCGCCCCCTGAACTCCAGGTGCAGCTTGGCCTGGACCCGCAGGAAGGGGCGGTGGAGGCTGGGTTTGAGTGAGGGATAGGGGGTGCCGCGCAGGCAGGCGGGCACGCGGGAGGGGAGCCGATGCACTTTGACCCCCTCCGTCTGCCGCACACACCAGCGCAAGCCTTCTTTTGAAGGCCGCCTTCTGGAGCAGTAACAGCAAGATCTCTACTCTGAGGGCTGTGGCAGAGCTACCACGGAAGCAGACACTGTGTAGGGGGAGCAGGGTACCCTGTCCTTGTCACCTCAGCACCCACAGAGCCGGTGCTCACTCTGGCTTCCACCCTCCACTGCACCCCCGCTCACTCTCCATTGCGCCCCCTCTGACATAGGGCCCCTCTTGGTCCCTGATCCATTTTAACCACTGGATCCCATACTGTCGGGGGCCACACGTCACCCACACCCCCACTTGCTTTTTCCCTTCTACCTCCACACCACAACCAGCTTCTGAAACCGACCCTCATGCGCATCCCACTTTATCTGCAGGCCCTCTCTCCTCACCACCTGCCACCTCCTGGGACCCAGCTTCTCACAGCAGCGGGCCCATCTCAGGGACTCCACGGGTTAGGAGAAAGGATGGCCATGGCAGGCTCCCCTGGCTGGGAAGGGCAGCAAACAGGTCAAGAATCTATCACCTATCACCAGTTCAAGAGAGACAGGCCCCGGGACACCCTCCGCAGGACAGGCTTCAGAGGGGAGGCAGGGCTGGGGACCTGCCACCTGGGGAGCAAGAGCCCCTTGCCCTTGCCCGGTCCAGGGCATCAGCAGAGAATCCAGGGGACCAGGTGACCCAGTGCCTGTCACGTGTTCCGTTAAAGAGCACGTTCAAAATGTAAGGGGGCCTCTGTCCAGGGGCTTCCCCACCGGAAAGCAGGGCAGGGTTCAACGGCCGGCGGCACAGAGTCGTGGCTGTGTCTGGCCCCACGCAGGCCCCGGGCCCAGGGCAGACCAGAGGTGTTTCTAGGACAAGGCAGGTATGAAATCTGAAGAACAAGTCGGTCACCGACCAGATTCTAAACACAAAACGCCAGTGCTTTGTGGAGCTAACGCAGCGAGAAAAGTCCGCCCAAGGATGTCCTCACCGCACAGGTGTGGACCAAATGCACGGCGTCCCAGTGCTCACCGGGCTGCCTCCTTCCCTCAGCAGGGCAGGGCACGAATTCCACATGCTGCCGACAAAGCAGGCCGGAGGTCAGAATACCCCAACCAGCGACGGGAAGGTCGAAGACCGGGTCACCAACGCCAGGGACTCCGATGTTCCAGGGTCCACCTGTGTTTCCGGCGACCATCCCCCACGCCCGGGGAGCCCCTGCCTCCGGGAGAAGAGTCTCCGAGCCCAGGACCAGGAATCAGCAGACACGCGTGGGGACGCGAGGCCCGCTTCGCCAAAGCTTCCAGCCAAGGGTAAACTCAGAGCGGGAGGAGCCGCCCGTCTCAGGGTTTTCGTCCACTGAGAGAGGGAAGGACAAAAAGAGCCATGGTCCAAAACCAAGCCACATCGGGCTGCGCGCCGTCCCACACGCTGCGAAAAATCAGAGCTGCCTCCGTGGGGCAGACAGAGGAGGGCCCCGGCTACCCAGCTTCACCCGATGGGTTTGAAGGATGCTTTCCATCACCATCCTGAATGCATCCTCCATCCCAGGCACCCAGTAGACAGGTTTGCACGCAAGCGGAACACCCCGTGAACCCCCACGCCGGCAGTCCCCCAAAGAGGAGCGAGCGGCCGTGCCCGTCGTCAGCAGGGATTCGTAGCAACATCTGTTTCTCTGGCGGCCACATGCGGTGGACCGCCAGGGCTCGGTTTCGGGGGTGTACATTCAGGGGATCCCGGGACGTGGGCTCAGGGCCGGGAACAGTCCCCTCCGGTCTCCCTGGGGCCCGCATGCTGCTCACACGTCACCGGGGAGGGGTCACAGGGCTCTTCCACACCTGCCCATTTCTAGGCCTCTTCATGCACCTGCTCAGAGGTCCCACTCCCTAAAGTCGTCGTGCTTAACGCATTTGTAGGGGAACAATGGGAAATACCAGAAAACATTCGGAAGTAGAACTCCACCCAAAGACATAGGTAAACCAGCCTCGTCCTGCTCCCTTGTCGTCTTTAACTTCACGCGGCGGTGTGAAGGGGGTGCGCGCAACGGCACTACAAGGGGGGACACGACTGGCTGTCCCCACCGGCTTTCGGGATCGGTCACACGGTCTGGCTGTTGGCGTCCCCCGCCCAAACTCATATGTTGAAACCTAAGGCCTCATGCGATGGTGTTGGGAGGTGGGGTCTTCAGGTGGAGCCGTCGCCAATGGGATCGGCGCCCTCGCCAAGCGGCCCAGGCGGCTACAGTGATCCTCCACGCTATGAGCTCAGGGTGGGGTGAACGGGTGGCCGTCAGACACACAGCCTGACCCCACTGGCACCCTCATCTTGGAATTTCATCCTCCAGCACTGTGAGAGCTAAGTTCGTGCTGTTTATAGGCCATCGGTCTGTGTTATTTTGTTATAGCAGCCTGAACAGACTAAGACATCGCATAAGGGACAAGTGGCCTCTTATTTCTCAAAATTTGGAGCTAGGGGTTTGGGGCAGCTGGGCCCTGCACTCAGAGCGGCAGGAGAAACAGAATCCGCCGGCGAGGCACAGCGGCCAGCTGTCCCCAAGAGCCCTCGCCCGGCCGGGCCCAGCTGGTGGAGGGGCCACCGGCAGCAGGTCCTCCTCCCAGGCCTCGTCAGCTCACACGGAAGGGCCCAGAAGCACCAGTGCTGTGGGGAGCCGTGGAGAGCAGGCAGGGATGCAGCCAGAAAGCTCCCACCCACCGGGTCCACAGACATGTGTCTCTTACTCAGCGGCCTGTGTAAGGTTCCAGAATACTCTTCCTCACCCAACCCCAGACAGGGCTCAGACACCCAGTGTGAAGCGGGCGAGGTGGGGAGCGACCGGGGCCAGCTGGGTGACCCCGAGCCCCCGGGTGAGGCTGGAAGAGGGGGACGCAGGGCGCTTTACTCCCCTCTTCCTCTCCCTGGCAACAGGGCGAAGAGAAGGCAGAGCAGAAAAGATCTTGTTAGCCGAACTGAGAGGAGGGGCACGTGGCAGTTGCAGCTTTAAACAAGGCACCTCAGTGTCCGCGCCAGAAGTTCAGGCTCCTTTCCAGCTACCGCAGTGGGGCCCTACTTCCAAGCTAGGGACACGGTACCAGACCTCTGCACGGGGCACACCCCACACCCGCCGCCAACCTCACCCCAGAAGGGTGTTGGGAGCAGGAACGACGTCGGCGCCTCACGGACACGCAGTGGGAGGTGGGCACTGCTGCGCTGGGACGCGGCTGACCCGCCCACGTCCCGGAATCAGGCCAGCTGCCGCGTAGGTGTCCGCCTCGTCTGTGGTTTCACTTTGAACCTGACAAGGAGGCCTCCCCACTCAGCGCGTACCCGAGGAAAGGACGCCCCCGCCTGCCGTGCCGACCCTTCCCACTGGACGGCTGGGTGGTGTGCCCGCAGTCGAAGGGGCAGGTCGAAGGGCAGGTCGGCCAGCCGTCACCGGGGCGAATGTCCCCCTCGCAGCCACAGGGCATCGTGGCGAAGTGAGGCAGAGAGTGAGGAAAAGGTTTGGGATGGCCAAGTCACCTGCTGGTGAATGACAGGGACACTGAGGAGGGCAGCTTCCATCCAGGTGATGCAGGAGCGGATCCTCTCTGGGAGCTTCAGGACCGTCCTGCAGGGGGTTTTCGGGCTGGAATACCCGTCTTTGTAAGTGCCCTGCGCCTTCCTCACGCCCATCTTTATGACATCGTGCGGAAGGACCTTGTCCTCGGTGCGTGCAGTTGGCCTTCAGCCAGGTCGAGTTCGTTGATCTTCATGTGCTGATCTGTGTGGGGCTAGAAACAGGATAGTGCATGGGTATTTTACCTGTTGTTTCTCCAGTTTAAATTTGAACTTCACTGTGAGGTCTCTCTATTGAGTGCTTACCTTCAGAATGGAAGCTCCTCCTGCCATAGGGACAGTTCACGCTTGCTGGCTTGATTGCATTATCACAGGTTAAAAGGCCACCAGCCACTATAGGTCTATGTTTCATCATGCGTTTCTAAAACAGAAGATTTTTAAGACATCCAACCTGGAATTAAAAAAATGATGTTTTGCGGAGGAATGATAAAATCTGAGAAACAAAAACAGCAGTACCACCAGGAATAATTTTAGATGTCATGTTTTGTGCCAGACATGATTTACTTCTTAGAAGATCACAAAAAATTTTTTGACCTCAATGCTGGAATGTTTTAAAAATTTATTGTACATATAAGAAGTACAATCTATAAAGTTAATTATATAGTTTATGATACAAAGGGATCTTTGGCTTATTCATGTAATAAAAATCAAAATAAATAGATAATGCTACTAGGAAATCATGTTAGATACGAAATACCAATGTGAATTAAGAAGTAGTATACTTTTGTTTACTTTTTGATTGTATGACAGATGTAGTCCATTGACAAAAGAAACATTTTAATATTATCTAGCTTCTGAAATTATTATCAATTGGAAAAAAGATGATATTGACATAAAGTGCCAGTGGCCAGCAGTGTGATAGGAACAACAGTGGCAGGTGGGACATAAGGTTGTAGAATCCATTATTTCCATTAAAAAAGCGATCATGTTACACAGTTTCCTGGGCACAGCCCGTATCCCCAACTCATTCAGCTGGAAGGTCCCAATATTTGTATATTCTGCCCTGATTGTGGATATACGTTTTCTCCTTCTCTGAATTTGTGTTGGTATTTCTCTCCAGGAATAGTCCCTAATATGAAAAATTAGAACAACATGTGATGGTTTTGAGCCTCAGACGCCTCAAAAAATTGATAGTTTTGTCAAAAAGTCTTGCTAAAATGTTCTATCAGAAAGTCAACAATAAAAGGATGGGGAAAGTCCAGAAAATGGGAGATTCTGTGCTCAGTATTTCAGCAAATCGTCTGGGGAGCTCTCAGCCAAGTCCCCACTGGGAAAGTCAGGGCTGGGAAAGGCAGCTTTTCACTCACCATTTCCGCAGCCTCTACGTGGTCGCGAGACCTGGGTGGTGTCTCCTTCGTGCGGCTGGACCTGCAGCAAACCAAACTCTGCTTCTCACACAGGATGAGAGCGTATCCCGTACTCCCTGAAGCGCCAGTTGGTCGTGGCGCGAGTCGGGCGCCCTCTGCTGGCCGTTAATGAGTGGCGAACGAAGCCCTGGGCCCACGGTTTAGTGATTGCCGCGCGCCCCCTTGTAGTCATCTTCCGAAACTACATGAATTCTCGGAACCCAGGTCTCTGCTGATGGTTCCCTGTGTGCTCAGCTCCAGCCATGCCTGTTGTCCTTCAGGATAATTGAGAAGGCTAAAGGAAAGTGGAGAATGAGGCCTCCAGTAACAACCACAGCTCTTATCCTAATGTTTTAAATATTATGAATCCAATTTTGAAGAAAATTGCTTGTAACCAAATGACTGGTGCTTTTAAAAATATTACACATGATCATTTATAACTTCTCTTGTAGCCATGAAAAATTATAATGCGTGTTTACATCAATTACCTTTCTCTCAAATCACTTATATCAGGTACATGTTGGTATTATTGTTATTCCAGTGATTATTAAATTATGTTGATAGTCACCTGAATGGTACACATGGGCCAGATGCAAGGGCCAGTGAGATATTCTGTCACCCTATAGATATCTTACAGACTCCTTCTTTCTAAGGCTTAATCAGGTCATCAAAAGCAATATCTTTTGCAGGAAAAAGAGAGTATAGTCATACTTAGTGCATAAATAAAAATGAACACTCATGTTTCAGTCTCTGGGTTTTCAGTTGGTATCCAGATTATTACATGCCATAATTTTGGCAGTCAAAATGCAAATAGAGCCCACTATGCTATACCATGAGTAGAATGGAGGATGCATGGAAAAAACAAGTGCCTTTATTCATTAACTGTAAAAATATTAATAGTTTTATTGATATGTAATTCACAAAGTGCACAAATATTGTTTTAAGGTGTACAGTTCAATAGCTGAATATATTTACAAGCTGTACAATCATCATGGCTATCTAATTTCAGTTCTTTTCCATCACTCACAAATAAACCCCACACCCATTAAGCAGTCACCTCCCATTCCTCCCTCTCCTTAGCAACAGGCAGCCACTGGTATACTTTGTTTTAGAATTTCCTCACTCTGTGTATTTAATATAAACTTGCTGCAAATCACGTTTCAAGAAAGAGAACAGTCAAGGATAGACCCAGGACACGGGGGCCATCAGCAGAGACCCAGGCCCCGAGAATTCATGTGGTTCCAAACGATGACCATAAGGGGGCGCGCAGAGATCGCTAAACCGTAGGCCCAGAGCTTCGTTTGCTGCTCACTAACGGCCAGCAGAGAGCGCGCGACTCGCGCCAGGACCAACTGGCTCCTGGGGCGGGGGGGGTGGGGGCTGGATTTCGGGAAACGCCCTCATCCTGCATGCTGGTGAGAAGCCAAGAAACTCAGCTTGGTTTGCTGAAGGTCAGGCTGCGTGAAGGGAACAGTACCCAGGCCCCTTGACCCCCTGAGGGCAGCAGAAAAAGTGAAAAGCTGCCTTTCCCAGCCCTGACTTGCGCAGTGGGGACCTGGCCTGCCTGAGATCGCTCCAGACACTTTGTGTGCAGATCGTGGATTCGAACAACAGTTTCTAATAGCGGGAACCAGGTCTCCCCGGAGAAGTGACACATTTGGATTATGCCAGAAACTGTGCGCAATGAATCTAGGAGCGTCTAATGCAGCATTCAGAGACCGCTCACAACAGGAGGAGGTGTGGCCGAAGGATGCTGGGCAAGTTTGAGCATCAAAATAAAAAAATGACAGTAACAAATTAAAGCATATTAAACGAAATAGCAATTCATGAGCCCCCACTGACAGTCTACCTACATAAATGGGTAGAAGGATGTCTCACTTTGAAGGATTAACTAATGAATGTAGAAGCAAGGATGTAATCAGCACTAGGATGATTGCAATGATCATAGGTAATCGTAACTACATAACTACGAGGCTAAGTAAGGGTGTATAATGCCAGTACGAACTCCGGAGGAGCTACTACACCCAACTAGGAATAAAGGGTACTCCAGGCCACCCAGGAGTTGTTTTCTAAACCCATTTCATGAAGACTCAGGACACCCGTGTCTCCTTTCGGTAACTCACATCCTTGTGGCTCTGCTTTTTCAGCAATGCGCCCACCGCCTCCTCACGCCGTTGAGCGGAAGATGATGAAATGGAAGAGCTTCATTTGGACAGTGGCAGGTCGGGCCCCGGGAATGAGTGGTGGCACTAGGCGAGTGGAGAGGAAGCACCCCCCATTTTGAATGGCAGGGCCACCTGTGGCCACGCGCTGAGTCCCTGACGACTGTCTGGTCAACCCAGAGACTCACAAGTGAAATGACCACGCTGAAGGCCAACTGCACGCACCGAGGACAAGGTCCTTCCGCACGATGTCATAAAGATGGGCGTGAGGAAGGCGCAGGGCACTTACAAAGACGGGTATTCCAGCCCGAAAACCCCCTGCAGGACGGTCCTGAAGCTCCCAGAGAGGATCCGCTCCTGCATCACCTGGATGGAAGCTGCCCTCCTCAGTGTCCCTGTCATTCACCAGCAGGTGACTTGGCCATCCCAAACCTTTTCCTCACTCTCTGCCTCACTTCGCCACGATGCCCTGTGGCTGCGAGGGGGACATTCGCCCCGGTGACGGCTGGCCGACCTGCCCTTCGACCTGCCCCTTCGACTGCGGGCACACCACCCAGCCGTCCAGTGGGAAGGGTCGGCACGGCAGGCGGGGGCGTCCTTTCCTCGGGTACGCGCTGAGTGGGGAGGCCTCCTTGTCAGGTTCAAAGTGAAACCACAGACGAGGCGGACACCTACGCGGCAGCTGGCCTGATTCCGGGACGTGGGCGGGTCAGCCGCGTCCCAGCGCAGCAGTGCCCACCTCCCACTGCGTGTCCGTGAGGCGCCGACGTCGTTCCTGCTCCCAACACCCTTCTGGGGTGAGGTTGGCGGCGGGTGTGGGGTGTGCCCCGTGCAGAGGTCTGGTACCGTGTCCCTAGCTTGGAAGTAGGGCCCCACTGCGGTAGCTGGAAAGGAGCCTGAACTTCTGGCGCGGACACTGAGGTGCCTTGTTTAAAGCTGCAACTGCCACGTGCCCCTCCTCTCAGTTCGGCTAACAAGATCTTTTCTGCTCTGCCTTCTCTTCGCCCTGTTGCCAGGGAGAGGAAGAGGGGAGTAAAGCGCCCTGCGTCCCCCTCTTCCAGCCTCACCCGGGGGCTCGGGGTCACCCAGCTGGCCCCGGTCGCTCCCCACCTCGCCCGCTTCACACTGGGTGTCTGAGCCCTGTCTGGGGTTGGGTGAGGAAGAGTATTCTGGAACCTTACACAGGCCGCTGAGTAAGAGACACATGTCTGTGGACCCGGTGGGTGGGAGCTTTCTGGCTGCATCCCTGCCTGCTCTCCACGGCTCCCCACAGCACTGGTGCTTCTGGGCCCTTCCGTGTGAGCTGACGAGGCCTGGGAGGAGGACCTGCTGCCGGTGGCCCCTCCACCAGCTGGGCCCGGCCGGGCGAGGGCTCTTGGGGACAGCTGGCCGCTGTGCCTCGCCGGCGGATTCTGTTTCTCCTGCCGCTCTGAGTGCAGGGCCCAGCTGCCCCAAACCCCTAGCTCCAAATTTTGAGAAATAAGAGGCCACTTGTCCCTTATGCGATGTCTTAGTCTGTTCAGGCTGCTATAACAAAATAACACAGACCGATGGCCTATAAACAGCACGAACTTAGCTCTCACAGTGCTGGAGGATGAAATTCCAAGATGAGGGTGCCAGTGGGGTCAGGCTGTGTGTCTGACGGCCACCCGTTCACCCCACCCTGAGCTCATAGCGTGGAGGATCACTGTAGCCGCCTGGGCCGCTTGGCGAGGGCGCCGATCCCATTGGCGACGGCTCCACCTGAAGACCCCACCTCCCAACACCATCGCATGAGGCCTTAGGTTTCAACATATGAGTTTGGGCGGGGGACGCCAACAGCCAGACCGTGTGACCGATCCCGAAAGCCGGTGGGGACAGCCAGTCGTGTCCCCCCTTGTAGTGCCGTTGCGCGCACCCCCTTCACACCGCCGCGTGAAGTTAAAGACGACAAGGGAGCAGGACGAGGCTGGTTTACCTATGTCTTTGGGTGGAGTTCTACTTCCGAATGTTTTCTGGTATTTCCCATTGTTCCCCTACAAATGCGTTAAGCACGACGACTTTAGGGAGTGGGACCTCTGAGCAGGTGCATGAAGAGGCCTAGAAATGGGCAGGTGTGGAAGAGCCCTGTGACCCCTCCCCGGTGACGTGTGAGCAGCATGCGGGCCCCAGGGAGACCGGAGGGGACTGTTCCCGGCCCTGAGCCCACGTCCCGGGATCCCCTGAATGTACACCCCCGAAACCGAGCCCTGGCGGTCCACCGCACGTGGCCGCCAGAGAAACAGATGTTGCTACGAATCCCTGCTGACGACGGGCACGGCCGCTCGCTCCTCTTTGGGGGACTGCCGGCGTGGGGGTCCACGGGGTGTTCCGCTTGCGTGCAAACCTGTCTACTGGGTGCCTGGGATGGAGGATGCATTCAGGATGGTGATGGAAAGCATCCTTCAAACCCATCGGGTGAAGCTGGGTAGCCGGGGCCCTCCTCTGTCTGCCCCACGGAGGCAGCTCTGATTTTTCGCAGCGTGTGGGACGGCGCGCAGCCCGATGTGGCTTGGTTTTGGACCATGGCTCTTTTTGTCCTTCCCTCTCTCAGTGGACGAAAACCCTGAGACGGGCGGCTCCTCCCGCTCTGAGTTTACCCTTGGCTGGAAGCTTTGGCGAAGCGGGCCTCGCGTCCCCACGCGTGTCTGCTGATTCCTGGTCCTGGGCTCGGAGACTCTTCTCCCGGAGGCAGGGGCTCCCCGGGCGTGGGGGATGGTCGCCGGAAACACAGGTGGACCCTGGAACATCGGAGTCCCTGGCGTTGGTGACCCGGTCTTCGACCTTCCCGTCGCTGGTTGGGGTATTCTGACCTCCGGCCTGCTTTGTCGGCAGCATGTGGAATTCGTGCCCTGCCCTGCTGAGGGAAGGAGGCAGCCCGGTGAGCACTGGGACGCCGTGCATTTGGTCCACACCTGTGCGGTGAGGACATCCTTGGGCGGACTTTTCTCGCTGCGTTAGCTCCACAAAGCACTGGCGTTTTGTGTTTAGAATCTGGTCGGTGACCGACTTGTTCTTCAGATTTCATACCTGCCTTGTCCTAGAAACACCTCTGGTCTGCCCTGGGCCCGGGGCCTGCGTGGGGCCAGACACAGCCACGACTCTGTGCCGCCGGCCGTTGAACCCTGCCCTGCTTTCCGGTGGGGAAGCCCCTGGACAGAGGCCCCCTTACATTTTGAACGTGCTCTTTAACGGAACACGTGACAGGCACTGGGTCACCTGGTCCCCTGGATTCTCTGCTGATGCCCTGGACCGGGCAAGGGCAAGGGGCTCTTGCTCCCCAGGTGGCAGGTCCCCAGCCCTGCCTCCCCTCTGAAGCCTGTCCTGCGGAGGGTGTCCCGGGGCCTGTCTCTCTTGAACTGGTGATAGGTGATAGATTCTTGACCTGTTTGCTGCCCTTCCCAGCCAGGGGAGCCTGCCATGGCCATCCTTTCTCCTAACCCGTGGAGTCCCTGAGATGGGCCCGCTGCTGTGAGAAGCTGGGTCCCAGGAGGTGGCAGGTGGTGAGGAGAGAGGGCCTGCAGATAAAGTGGGATGCGCATGAGGGTCGGTTTCAGAAGCTGGTTGTGGTGTGGAGGTAGAAGGGAAAAAGCAAGTGGGGGTGTGGGTGACGTGTGGCCCCCGACAGTATGGGATCCAGTGGTTAAAATGGATCAGGGACCAAGAGGGGCCCTATGTCAGAGGGGGCGCAATGGAGAGTGAGCGGGGGTGCAGTGGAGGGTGGAAGCCAGAGTGAGCACCGGCTCTGTGGGTGCTGAGGTGACAAGGACAGGGTACCCTGCTCCCCCTACACAGTGTCTGCTTCCGTGGTAGCTCTGCCACAGCCCTCAGAGTAGAGATCTTGCTGTTACTGCTCCAGAAGGCGGCCTTCAAAAGAAGGCTTGCGCTGGTGTGTGCGGCAGACGGAGGGGGTCAAAGTGCATCGGCTCCCCTCCCGCGTGCCCGCCTGCCTGCGCGGCACCCCCTATCCCTCACTCAAACCCAGCCTCCACCGCCCCTTCCTGCGGGTCCAGGCCAAGCTGCACCTGGAGTTCAGGGGGCGGGGTAGGCAGAGGGACACCTGAATTCACAGGAGACAATGGTCACCTTAACCAAGAGGAAGCTGGTGCTTCTCTGCAGTAGAACCGTTGGGGGAGCTCTCCAAGGTGGGGAGTCCGGACCCAGGTAGAGGGGTGGAGGGGGCGGCAGGGAGATCTCGCTGTTGCTTCGGGGTCTGAGGCTTTTGGGTATTAGCCTTCTGCACATTCACACTTTTCCGGAGAGGTGTGACCAATGCAGTCATCCCGCCTGCAACCACCCAGTCCTCAGAGACACAAATATGTCCATGACGTGCTCCAGACAATCATCACGCGACAAGGTTCTCAGAGAGTGCTGGGTTCGGCTTGTCTGTCACGATCCTGTTATCCCCCTTTCCACCATAAAGTCCAAGTTCAAGATTTGTGTATTCACCATGCCCAATACAAAAGAAGGGAGAGGACCGAGACAACCGCTTTCAGAAAAGAAATGGAATAAAAGTAAAAACGTATTAAATATTCAGTTTGGGTGCAGTCCACGAAAAAGGAAGAACGGACACCTGACCGGGACTGCAGGCTTGATGTCCGAGGCTGGTTGGGAGGCGTTCACGGGGTGGTTCACGTCCCCTCCACACTTCTTCTTCTGCTCCTCAGTTCGTCAGTCTCCTTTCCACGGTCTTTTTTTCCTGGACGTTCTCTGAGTGTTTTCAAAGGGACCTCACTCAGTCTGTTCCGTGGGTAACAGGATGAGAGGAAGCTGTTTTGCAGGTGACTTACAAATTTGGAGCGAGAGAGCTGTTTCAAGGGAAACACTGTAAGAATTCCGTGTGACCATCCTACCCAGTCCCCACAGACCCTTGGTAAGGAAACCGACTAAACTAAACTAACTAAACTAAACTAAACTAACGTTGTAGTTAGTTTTTCAAGCAGCACGGGTCGAGAATGGAAACATAGATATTTGGTCTACAAATGTAAATCTAGCCATATTCCTGCTATGATTCAATTGTTTCTTGTAATTCTATGAATAAAATTCAACACTTTGTGGCATTTAAACACCGACGATTTTCTCTGTTCGTGTGTTGTTACACGTTTTACTCTTTCATGACTTAAAATCATCCATAGGAAGTGTACGATTCAACGACTATAATAAACGTATATAGTTGTGCAAGCAGCACCCTGAATCAATTTTAGAACACTTTTATCATCCTGAAAAGTTCCCTCATGCCTATATGCAGTCAGTACCCACTCTTATTCCCAGATCAACGCAAACACCGATCCAATCTGTCTCTATAGGTTTGAGTTTTCCAAAAATTTCACTAGATCCAGTAGTATAGTATGCAGTCTTTCTGTTTACTTTCTTCCTTACTTAACAAATTGTTTTAGAGCCATCTATGCTGTCACATGCATTTAGTGACCCATTGCTACTTATTGCTGGGGGATGCTGTACTCTTTAGGATAAATGACATTCACCAGTCGATGGATACTTGAGCTGTTTCCAGATTTTTAATTTTTATCTTTTCTTCAGGTTTTAAATTTTTCATTTCACTTTTTTTACAGTTCATTTGATTATTGTTCGTGTTTTTCCCCATGTTGGACACTCTAAGTGGTCTGAAGACACCGGAACAATCCTTGTGGTCTGAAACAATACCTTCCGTTAGTTTTCTAATTTACAAGGATTTGTGCGAGATTTTCATTTTATCCCTTCCACTTATTTCCCAGGAAGAATACCAATTCTCAAGAAGGTCAATAGTAAGTAAACACATCCGTTCAATTTTTATAGACAAAATTACTGGAGTGTATGTCAATAATACTCTTCTCTCCCAGGAAAAATTGTTATAAGGTAGTTTTCTTTTTAGTATTTCATTTCTTTGTGAAGAAAGGAAGCAGAGAGCCCTTTAACAGCAGTCCGGCGTGGAAACACGAGAGATTGGATTGGGGATGAGAAAAGCAGGAAGCTCCAGAAAATAAGATCTCTAGACCACAATAATGGTGGAGAGAAGCCGAGATTAGGGCCAGATACACGTGTCAACGTCTCTAGCAGCTGAGCCATCCTCTCGGTCTGGACTTGAAGGGATATTTGTGGGACCATGCAAGATATCTCAGGCATATCAACAGTTGCCACAGAGGCTGGGCCCTGGAGACTGCCCTTGGAGTCTGGAGGCAGCTGGAGGATGATCGGTCACCTGTGGGTGGGGCCCTTGTTGCCCTGGAACTGTCTTGCAGCCTGATCTAATCAACTTCAACTCAGGCTTTCAGAGAAGAGTCAAAGACACTCACTAACGTTCCTTTCTTCAGGGACATTCTGAAGGGTTAGACACACAATGGAAAACACATCTTTCTTTCTGGGGCTCAGATCATTGGGGACTTACATTGATTTGAACCTTCTCAGCAATGGATGTTTTCATGTTTCATTTGGTTAAAAACTCCTTACAAAGATATCAAGAAATACATAAAATAATGTATTTATTTTGTATTTCACACGCATGACATTTATCATGTTACACATACGTGCATAATTTGTTTTTGGTTTCTGTCTTGTCCTGCACGGCAGAGAACGGTGGTTGCTTTTGGGGTTTTCCTTGAGATTAGCTTTCTTCAAAGTGAGCGCTTGGAAACTGTTACGGGCTGACTTGCGTCTCCTCAAAATTCATACGCTAAAGTCCTCACCCCCTGTAACTTCAGAATGTGACTGTATTTGGAGACAGAATCTTTAAAGAGGTAGCCACGTTAAAATGAAGTCGTTAGGGTGGATCCTACTCGAAAACGCCCGGTGTCCTTATAAGAAGAGAAAACTTGGACAGACACAGCAAAGAGCATATGAAGACACGGGGAGAAGATGCCCATCGAGAGCCAAGGAGAAGCTGTCAAAGAAGTCAGCCTTGCCAACGAATAGATCTAGGAATTCTAGTCTCTGGAACCATGAGAAAATAAATGTCCGTTGTTGAGGCTTTGTTTGTGGTGCTTTCTTATCACAGTTATGGCAAACGAATACAGAAACCTACTTGCCTTTAAATCAAATGAGCAAACTCATTTACTTGGGGTTTATGTAATAGATAGTTTAGTGTTGGAAATACAAACACGTTGTGGATTCATGGTCCATTAGCTTCTATGGGTCCCAGTAAATTTCTTTTTATTGTAAACCTTTACCACGTGATTAATTCAATGTCCTTGCAATTGTTCCGATACCTCTTGAATCGTCTGTTTATCCGTTTATTTCCATTTCGATGATTCTTCTTTCCTACCTTCTTAATTGTAACAACTTTATACATTTAATTGACGCAGACACAAGGCACCCATAAAATGCTTACTCACGTGTACCCACCCACGTAATCGCCAGTCAGAACGCAGGATATTTCTAGTGTGTCATTTGGCGATCAGTACCTGCACCCCACCCCCAAAACACTGACCCCAGGCTCTTCTATCAAAGCAATTCATTTTTACATTTACACTGAGGCGTAGATCTAATTTTTTCCATTTTCTGTTTACCAAAGTTTTCTTCTACTTCCATTGCACGCCCATTCTTCTGGCGTCTTCATTAACTTACTTACCTTTAGTAATGGAACGACTCGGTAAAGCCAGTTTTTTGAAATTAACTAGTTATTTTAATTAACTAATTATCGTGATATCCGATTTTATTTTACATTAGTTTCAGATGTGCCACGTGGTGTTTGTACCTTTACATAATTCATGAAGTGATCCCACCCGATTAGTCTCATAGCCACCCGGCACTATACATAGCTATTACGATGTTATTGACCATGTTCCCTACGGTAAAGTTTCTTTTCTTTTTTTAAAATATGACCATCATCGTGCTTAGCTGTGAACGTATGTTCTTTTAATTCTTCACTTTCTTCAACCTTGTAAGTAGAGGTACTCATGAGTCACAAAAGAGAAAACACATGCTGGGGGAGGGGTGACTGCCGGGCGCCCTGGGGAGCTCTTTGGTCCCTCTTAGAAGGAATATGAAGGTATCAGCTCCCAGGAAAATCTGTCCTTGGAAGAGAAGTGGAAAGATTGACTTCTCTATGAACAATGGAGAAAGAAGGGAAGTGTGGAGAAGCAGAAGGGCTCCCAGAAGAGACTGGAGTGGAGATGGGATTAACAAGAGGCTCCAGAGGATTCGATCTTCACTCGGCCATTGCAGTGAGTCAAACCCAAGGTGAGGGCCAGAACAGAATCCTTGTGGTAGAGTGCTCTGCCAGCTGAGCCTCCTTGGGGCAGGAATCTCGGAGTGTAAATAGACACGAGACAAAGTCTAATTCATGCAGAGAGACACTGGAAAATAGCGGGTACCTGTGGGAATGCTGGCCCTTGGGGGTGAGGCCATTGACTACATTGACAATCAATGGAGCCTGGTGTAATTAACTCACATTCCAGAAAGAGCACAGAGACCGTTCACTACACTACTCTCCTCTTGACAACCCACAGAGATCACCAGGCATAGCCGGGTGGCCAAGGGCTCCAGGCACAAATGGCGGAGAAGCCCCGATGGCAGCTTTTGCAGACAGCAAAACGGCCAAAATATAGACCACAGAGAGAAGCCGAAGGGACCACTATCCCCAGCACGAGGGAGAACAAAAGCGGGGCGGGGGGGTGGGGGTGGGAGGGGCTGCTGACTCAGCCATATCTAAATGTAAGAGCAAAGGGGCAGCTTTTAGGGCTGGGTGTATGAAGAGGTAGAGATATGGGGACCAGTCCTGAGCGGCAAAACAGAGCCCCCAGTGGAAGACAGTGTCCCAGATGATATGCATACCAAGCCCTGAAAGGCTTGACACTGGCTCCCTAGACAGCAGGTATCTGGCCTCCAGAGCCTCCAAATGATAGTAAGCTTAAGGGGTGGAGCTGAGGGAGAGAGGTGGAGATTGTTATGGAAATGAGTCTCATTGACACTTAGGTTCTTTGCATAAGGAGGTGAAAGGGCAGCCTTCTGAGTGTGTCTCCAACAATGCCTTCTTTCTGATGAAGAGATGCAGGGTAGAGATGATCCATCTGTGCCCTGGATAAAGCCCTCTGCATGTGAAGGGTGACAGGCAGGCAGGCAGCTTGCATTATGAGGGCCCTCCGTCTTAGAGAGCAAACCCGCGCACCATTTTGATTGGGAAAGCACCGTGTGGAAAAAGCCTGGGATTTCGATAAAATCATCCAGACTGTGCATCAAAATAAAACTGGTCCGTTAGCTGTGACATTTCCCCTTGCGAGAGATTACGTATCCTACTTTGATATGGCGCTACTTAGACATGGCTTTTATGTCATGTGAGAGATGACTGCTTGAGACTCACACGTCTGATTCTACCATCTACCTTACGACCTTTCACTTCATCCTTTCTAGAACTGTATCCTTTTCATGACTCTTATTAGTGAGGCAGGAAGAAACTTTTTGAAAACTGTCAGTGATGACAGCACAGCCGGGTAGGATTGTCACGAGCCCATGATAGTACTTGCTTGATGGAGAACAGTGAAGACAAATAGAATGAGAAAGGTTTGAATAATAAATTACTGCTCCATACATTGTGGAGAACAGAACAGAGGTCCTCCTCCGCTATGGTCCTCTGGCTGAATAGGTGCTGCTGCCTGTTTTCGGAAAAAAAAAAAAAAAAAAAAAAAAAACATAAAACAAAAAACAAAACAAAACAAAACAAAAAAACACACACATTAATTGAAAGCCTAATTACAAACTTTTGTTCTGTACACACAAATGGGAAAAGGGGCACTAGAAACAAAGGACAAAGATTGAACTTTTCTTGAGATCCACACGTAGCACAGAACTGATTGCCTCTGCTTGCTGCCTGCCATGCAGGAAAAAATGCCTGGAAATTAGCAGCCAAAGAGTCACAGGTACCAAGAGTGTGGGCTGAATACCCACCAGGTGCCTAGTCCCGTCATGCCAATTCTCGTTCTCGGGTGTAGTCTCAACTCCGTCCCCACCCCCACAGTAACGGTATGACCCTGCAGGGGATGCTGGGAAAGAAATAAAAGGCCAGGCCCTCTGGCCCCCTGGTCATTCCCTGATTCACTCCTCAGGCCTCCAGACCCCTGGCACAGGTAGGCGGCTCGGGTAGCAGACAGAATGGGAGGCGCAACGAGGGGCAGAGGGCATGTCCAGGAGAACTCAGGGGGACGAGGTCGCTCCCACCGGGAATATGAAAGAACTTACTCCAAAAGAAAGCTCCCTTATGAAGAGATAGAAGACTGGCATCCCTGTGAGAGACAGAGAAAGATCAAGGAGACTGCAGGTGGCTCCAACAGCAGAGGAGGTAGGATCCTAAATTCCTTTCTTTTTTTCCATTTGTTTTTGAGATTGGATTAAAGCGATGGTTGGGAGGGTTTGGAAGACACAGGAGATGAGCTGGGGTGAGCAAAGTCGCAGGTCCTAGAAGGATGACCTTCACCCCTCGGAAAGTGGCGAGGGAAATCCAAGGCCAGATGTCTTGTGGTTGTGTTGCTGCCAGCTGAGCCACTGTGGGGGTCTTGTCCTGACGGTGTGTTTCCTGGAACAGGTACGCCAGGCACATCCCTAGCGGGGGGAAAAGCTATGGGGCAGTGGGCATCTGGGAGTGACCTGCATTTGGGGCTGGGGCTCTTGAGGACCTGGGTCTGACTTGGAATCTCCTCTAATCCACTCTCCCCCACACTCCCAGAGATGGGTCAGGGACCACTCACACTCACTGCTGTCCTTTTCTTCACCGACAGCCATCACCAGGCAGAGCCAAGCGGACAAGGGCTCCAGGCACCAGCGGTGGAGAAGGTCCGATGGCTCACCTTGCAGTCGCACTAAGGAAAACGGACGCCCAGAAGAGAAGGCGAGGGGCCGACCCTCCCCAGCCCAAGGGACAGGGAAGGACGAGCCTGACTCCACCAGAGCAGGACGTCAGAACAGAGGAGGTAGGCTTCTGGGCTGTGCCTTTGTAGAGGTGGGGTGTGTGGACCTCTGTCCTGAATGGCAAGCCAGCATCCACAGGAGGTTGGGGACAGACACTGCCCCTGGTGAGGTGCTCCGAAAGCCGTAAAGGGCTGAGAGAAAGAGGTCCAGGACTTGGCAGTGGTTCCTGCCAGATTCTATTAGGGGCCACGAGAATCAGGCGTGGTGGGCAGTGGGGGAGTGGGGGAGGGGGTTGGAGGTGATGGAGTCGGGACTGGGAAGGGGCCCGGAGGACCTTGGCCGGCAGCGCACACTCACTGGAACACCTTCTGTTTTCTCTCTAACGCAGGTGTTGACCACCCTCCCCCGCAAGTCAAGGATAGGACAACCCCGCCCAGAGGGCCAGCGAGGACCAGGAGTCGGGGACGCAGCCAGGACAGCCGGAAGGCCAGACCCTCCTCCCCAAAGCGCCGCCGCCGCCAACACCTGTCGCCCGAAGTCCCCGCGCCCCTGACGGCCCTCACGTTCAGGCTCGTCAACCAAGTGCACGCGCTGGACGTGGCCTTGGACGACCTGCGGGCCCCGGGGGGCGCCTTCCTGCGGGTGCCTTCCCGCGGCACGGAGCCCACGGCCTCGCAGCGCGCCTGGCTCAGCTGGCAGCTGGCGCACGCGGGGGCGAACCTGCACTGGGCGTTCTCCGCACTCGACACCCTGCTGGCTGCGCAGCCTGGGCTCACCTGCCAGCAGCCCTGCATGCCAGGTGCTGCGTGGCCTTAGCGGACGCGCGCGCACTCAGCGCCCTCGCGCAGTCCCTTCTGCCCCAGAGCCAATCCGGACTCCGCGCTTCCAACTGCCCGTGCAAGCGTCGGTGGCAGCATCTTGCACAGCCAGGCGACCGGCTTCCCGCCACGGCGCGGCAGAAACCACCTGTCCGGGAAACAGGGTTAGACGCGGACCAGACGTCCGCTCCTAGGGAATCCCAGCTCGGGGATCCCCAGGTCCAGGTTTCCCGCAGACAGCCTGGGGGGAGAACATATAGAGGAAACACCTCTTTTCCTTTAGGGGCTCAGATTACCGGGACTGTCATTGATTGAGACGTTTGCCCTAGTGAATGTTTCCCTGTTTTATATGAAAAATAAAATCCGTTTAAGGAAACGTATGTGCGTGTGTGTGCGTGTGTGCGTGTGCGCGTGTATTTACACAGTGTGTTCATTTCCCATAGTTAGATTTCTTTCTGTCACCACATATTTGACCCCCTTTACCATGTCTACCTCCCCCCTCCTCCCCCATCCCCTACCCTCTGGTAACCACTAGTCTATAGTCTGTGTCCATGAGTCTCTGTTTTTTGGTTTTTTGTGTGTCTTTTGTCTTTTTTTTTTTTGTCGTTTTTTGTTTTTAGATATCACGTATAAGTGATGTCATGTGATTTTTAAGTTTTTCTGTCTGGCAGTATTTCATCTCTTCTTATGACTTAGTAATGTTCCATTGTATATGTATACCACAGCTTCCTTATCCACTCATCATCTACCGTAGGACACTTCCGTTGCTTCCAGGTCCCGGCCGCTGTGTATAATGCTGCTGTGAACGTTGATGTGCAAATATCCAACTGTATCTTTTTTACTTTTACTTGAGAATGGACTTCTTCAAGATGAATGCATTGAAACCCACCTGGAACCAAGCCTTTACCTTCTATGAGCACTCTGAGCGATTTGGGAGGTGTGCTGTTGTTGAAGCATCTTTGATTCTCAGTCCATTAGCTTCTCTGTTAGTCGCCATAAATTTCCTGACTGTTTCAAACCATTGTCACTGTGAATCAGCAAGTGCTCTTGGGAGTGACTTGTTAGTTTCTCAAATCTCTCTCTCTCTCTCTCTCTTTTTTTTGTTACTTCAATAATTCTTGTTTTACCCTATGCTTTTGCACTGTATCAAGTTGACAGATTCACTGACATACCTACAAGGCACACGGTGTAAGTTCACATACACATCAATAGAATGCTTACAAATGTGTAAACTCTCTGCTGCTACCACTCCCACTCACAGGTAAGAATGTTTCTACCATACCACTATGCAAATCTCTACCCCCACCTCATGGCCAAAAACTGAACTGATGCTTTTTTTCTTTCAAAGGCTGTCTCTTTACAGTTGTATTGAGCATTAGATCTTCTTTTCTCATTTTGCTCTGCTTAACTCTTAACCTTTTCTACTTTCATTGCGCACCAAAAATCCTTCTGTGTCTTACCTCTCAATGTCAATGACATGTAGTAGTAGAATCAATAAGCAAAGCTACGTCTTCCATTTTTAACCTGTCATTGTGCATAGAGTCTTTTCTTCTGGCTTTAATCATCTCTCTTCAGTAAATGTCCCCCCAAGGTACAGTGGAGAAAACAGGCTCTGAGAGGTTATCTACACACTGAAGATTACAGAAAAATTAACATAAGGTTCAGTCAGGCATTCTTCAGTTCCAAAGCCTGTGCTCATTATCTACAGTTTGTCTCAAATTCACATGACTGATGTGTGAATGGCAACAACGAGGTATGATGTATAGAACAGGATATCCAGGGTTGCCAGTGGAATGAGATAACGGGGGCTATGTTGGGATTCTGCTTAGCACAACTGATGATAGAAGATTGGAAAAGCATCGTCTGAGAATAAATGGGAAACATGCTACCGTGATTCGTTGGACAAAAAGAAAAAAGAAAAGAAGCCACCTCTATGTTGTTGTCAAAAAAAAAAAAATCAGCGGTATGATGGGGAGTCTAGGCAGAAATGTCCTGAGATTGGGTGGCCTAGAGAATCGTTCTAATGAGCTCAACAAAAATGCACCGAGAATCTATTCATAGAAAAGATTGAGAGGGGAAGAAGAATAGATGCAACCACTTCTGACAGAGGAATAATCAGTCGTTTATTCACCTAAGTGGGAGGTGCAAACAGGGATGTTTGATTCTGGAAAAAAGAACATGTTTTCACCAGCCATCTGTCCCATTGGAAACTGTAGCAGGCTGAATAAAAGTATACCTGCCTGTCTCCACTCTTTCCCCGTTACCTAGCATAGCACAGCAACCTGGTCTGCACATAGTAAAAGCTCAACAAAGAATTGTTAAATCAATGAAGCCGATACATGAAATAGTGCATTGAGAAATTATTGCCGCTCCCATTGGATTATTTGTATGAAACACCTCCATCAAACCTGGGTTCTCACTGCGAGTGATATACTCGCTTAATGTGCTGCTGCTGCTTTTTTTCCCCCCACATTGTTCTTATAAATGAAAACACATCAGATATTTCAAAGATTGGTCTTCTCTCCTTATAAAAGAATGCTATCTGCCCGAACAGGCTTTTTGTCCTTTTCCTCTCCAACTTCTCTTTTTCTCCAAGCTGTCTGGATGGAGTCCGCGCTAGGCATTGCGATTCCCTGTATCCTGGCAGCTGGCTGAACTGACTGATTCGGAAAAGCAACTCCAAATTTTGAATTCGTGTGGTGAAAGCTCCGGAGTGCCAGGCACAGTGACGCACTCGGCAGTGAGTCACTGAGCTAGGTTTCTTCCGCTCGCATATGACGACTCAGGACGCTCTGAGGAAGCCACTGGACATCCGCCTTGGAGCCCGACGGTTGCCCCGGGGTCTCCTCTGTACGGCGGCGCCTTGGTCAAGATGGCGGCGCCCGCGCATGATGCCCAAGGGCGCCGCCATCGCAACTTCAGGAACCCTGCGTGGTCGCGCTCGAGTTGGCCGTCACGTCGGCCTCCGCTCGACACCCGATTCTGACAAAGCCAGAGCCCGCGGTCCGGCGGGGGCGTGCGAGGACCACGGATGAGGCCGGGCGTCTACCAGAGATGGCTGTGTCGCAGCCTGGGGGTAGCGCGGCGGTGAGCTCGATGATGGGGCCGGGGCGGTCTGGTGGTCAGAGATGGTCTCATTGGAGGTCAGGAATTGGAACGTTACTGCAGGCTGTAAAGATAGGTGGTTTGGGCATCGGAGGCGATGCTGGAGGGCTTTTCGCGGGGTTAGAGTTCTGAGGCATCTGTGGAGTCGTGATGGAGGGGGTCTGTGCGGTCAGTGAGTGCTTCAGTTTTAAGGAATCAGTGTTTTGAGGGATCTGCCGTGACACTGATAGGGCGGGCGGAGTTGGGTCTGTGACAGTCACGGAAAGGTCAGTTTGGAAGGCTTTAGGGATCAGAAATGAGGCTTTGTGGTGTCCGTGATTGGGGAGGTCTGTGGGGGTCTGCAATTTGAGATGTCTCTGGGAGCCAGGGATTATGGTGGCTGTGGTGGTTACAGACTGGATTGTCCCTCTCTGTGTGCAGAGGTGCAGGGAGATCAGCTAGGAAAGTTTATTGCAGTAGTTCAAGAGATGATGATGGTTTGGAAAGGGTGGTAGCAGTGAAATGGAAAATCGGAATACATCTGGAGACGAGCCAATAGGACTTAGTGATGAATTGATATGGAACATGGAGGAAGACGAGAATCAAGATTTACATTTAGACTTTTGGCCCGTGGATCTGGATAGGTGGTGGTTCTGTCTTCTGAAAAAGGGTTATTTTGGAGAAGACCAGATCTAGCGGATGTAAATGGGAGCCAGAATAGATGACAGTGGTTCTGTTTTGGCCATGTCAAGATGCGCATTGCATGTCCAAGTAGAGATGTTGGGTAGTTGGTTAGATATATGAATCTAGAATTTATGAGAGATCTGGGCTAGAGAATCCATATATGAAAGGCATCAGCATAAAGATGGTGTTTAAATCGGTAAGCTCAGATGAGATAACCTAGGGGGAGAAGGCAGATAGGGAAGAAAAGAGTACCAAAGACAGAGCTCCTAGTCACTGACAGAGAGAGAGAAGGAGTGAGAGAGAGAGAGAGAGGGAAAACGGGAGAAGGGAGAGGGGAGAAAGGGAGAATATGAGGATATGAGGAGTAGTAGGAAAACTGTGAATGTGGTGTTGAAGAAGCATAGAGAAGGTTTTTTGGGACAATGGGAGTAATCAACTGTGTCACACGCTATTGTGAGACTACAGAGAATCTGACTTTAGCAGGATGTAGCCCAATGGTTATTTCTATTTATTATAGCTCTTTTAGTGGAGTAATGAAAGTAAAATCCTGTTAGGATGAGTTGAAAGAATGCGAGGGAATGACGTAGAGACAGCAAGTATAAACAACACTAGGAGTTTTGCTGGTAAAGGGAACAAAGAAATTGACTTTGGATGGGACATGAAATTAAGAAAGTTTCTTCAGATTGGTGGTATTAAAGCAACTTCATATGTCAATGGGAATGATCCAGTAAAAAGGGAAAAATAGAAGTTACCAAAAAACAAGGTTATTTGCAGGAGTGAAGTCCTTGAGAGGGCAGTTGAAGATGAGATCCGGAGTGTAAGTGCACAGAGTGGCCTTAGGTGAGAGAAGGGACAGTTCTTCCATTTTAACAGAAGGGAAGATAGATTATATGGGTTTGGAAACAAGCTGGTGGAATTGGTGATAAAAAGGAAAGGTAATTCTCATCCCTTTGCATTTATTTTATCTTTGAAGTATAAGGCAATTTCATCAGCGGAGGGTAGGTAGGTGTTGGAGATTTCAAAGAGAAAGAAGAGAATGTTTGGAATAATCATCTTGGAAGGAGGACTAGGAAGCTCACGGTACTGGATGCCCATTTGAGATGTATGTTAATAAATGTTAAGTGAGCCCAGTCAGCACAGTTGCTTGATTTTTCTCTTGGGATGTTCAGCTGCCAAGTTGCAGTTAGACATTAAAAGCAGAATTGGGTTTCAGCAAGGTTGAGGCTAGTTAGGTAAATACAGTGGAGAAGAGGAGCAAGGAAGTGAAAGCTGTTTTCAGTGGAGTGTTCTGGTGAGAACAGGGCATCTAAATAGGATAGAAGGAGAGTGAGGTCATGTGACCATGGAAGATTGTGAACAAGAGGTTAGGTTCAATAGATTGGAGGGCTCAGAGCGTCTGGAGAATTATTGGAGTGGAAGTACTAGAGAAAGTAAGCTGTAAGATAGCAAATGTTGGTAGAATATTATAAGTAGGGATTTTAGAGGTCGCGTAGTGATGGTGCTGTGTAAGGGACGGATGCGCGGTGAGGAGGTGCTGAGTTTGGGTAGAAGAAAAGGTTGTTGGAGTCAGGAGAGAGAGGCCAAGGTGTTGAATGGCTCTTTTACACTGATGTAGAGATGGTGCGGGAGCTGTGAAAAGGATTTGGTGCTCAAGTTTTCAATGATTGAGGCGGGGTGACTGGGCAGGAGAGTTGACATAAGAGGCCTAAACTGGCAGTTCTTAGAAAGGCCTGCTGGCAAAATTGACCTTTAGCTGACATCTGAGAACTTAGATTTCAGGAGGTTCCCATCATTCCCAGAAATGATGAATAATTCCCAGCAATGAAATGTGCCTGAACTATGTGAGCGATGTGGGTTATGCTGAGCACCTGATTTCCTTCTGGGAAACCCTTCCCTGGTAAACAACACTTCACATATTATCACAGCTTATTTCTGGAGGAATTAAGTATGTAGTGTGACTCCGCTGGGAGAGGACTCTTGGATACTGGTGCCTGTCTCTTCTGCACTTCACCCCACGCACTTTTTTTTTTAAAGCTGATTTTGCTTTGTATTCTTTTGCTTACAAAATAATAGCTACAGGTGCAACTACATGCTACCCTACCAGTTATATTCCTGCTAATTTTTCTTACATCATGCCTCTAGATTTCAAGGTTACTTTTATAACAATTGCACAAGAACATTATTAAGTTACTTGGATGTAACTAGACATTTTACTGGTTTTATTATTCGTAGCATATTATTAAGTTTTTCCAAAATCTTTATTCCGATCCAATTTTCTTTTAAAAATTATCTGTTTTCTTCTCCTCCGCCCCCCACCCCCGCCTTCCAGGTTTCTCTCTCCCTCTCTCCTTCTCTTTATTTCTAAAGTACATAGGCCATGTAGTTTCTGAGTCCTTACATGCTTAAAATACTTTACTTTTGCTTTTAAATATAAGTGATTTTTTTTACCGGTTATAAAATCAAGGGTCTCGAGTCTCCTACCTCAGAACTCCGTAAACACTACTCCATAGTCTTTTGTTATAGCAGAAAAGATAAAAACTGATTCTGTGTCTTTTCTTCTTTCCTTTTTCTTTCTTTTTTTTTTGGTAATTGTCTTTCTGATAATCGTATGATTTTTTAAAAATCCCCTTGAGTAAACAAATTTACAATACAGACTATTTTAGCACCCACAAAGTACCATAGACTCAGTAACTTATAAACAACAGAAATTCATTTCTCATAGTTCTGGAGGCTAGAAGTTCAAGATCAGGGTGACAGCATGGTTGGGACTGGTGAGAACCCTCTTCCAGGTTCCAGACTCCTCAAAGCCTCACTTGGCAGAAAAGCAGGGAGAGGGAGCATGGTCTCTTGTGACTCTTAGAAGGGCACTAATCCCATTCATGAAGATTTCACCCTCATCCGATCCTAATTACTTCTCAGAGGCCCTATCTCTTCATAACATCATACTGAAGGGTAGGGGGGACACAAACATTCAGTCCATAATAGGGACATTACGTTTCTTCATATGGTTTTTGTTTCTCAAAAAATGCAAAATTGCATAAAGAATAGGTATGCTATATAACACCATGATCAACAGTGAGTGGCAAGGTAAGGACAAGTCATTATTATCTTGTCGTAATCACTCACTAATGTGGATAACATTAGATTGAACAGGACTGTGCTATTACAGGTATCGGTAACATTCAAGGATGTGACTATGGCCTTTACCCAGAAAGAGTGGGAACAACTAGATCCTGCTCAGAGGAACCTGTACAAGGATGTGATGCTGGAGAACTACAGCCACCTTGCCTCAATGGGTAAGACAGTTTCTTTGTAATTCAAAATATGTCCACTGTGATACTTCCCTCTGGAGCCCTTGCTAAAGTCGACATTGAATTTTTGAGTCGAGGAGTTTTAATCCCTTTTGGGTACTAGGCGGGATACCTGCGCCTCTACCTCCAGAATAGAAGGTCTGCTCAGACGGGGTACTTGGGCTTCGGCACTGTGGAATTTCAGAAGCCATGTATTCTTTATCCTTTAAAGGCTCTGAAGCTTCAATATTGGGGCTTGATTTCTGGGATGTTTGTTGTTCCAACATTCCATGTCTACCATTTCTCATGAGCAGGATATCAAGCTGCCAAACCAGACATGATCTCCAAGTTGGAAAAAGGAGAAGAACCATGGCTGGGCAAGGGGAACAATCCCAGACAGGGTGGTCCTAATGAAACAGCAAGACCCAAGCAAACAGAGGCCAATGGAAGTAAGTTCTAGTTTTTCGGTGATAACTGAAATTTTCTTCTTAAATAATTCTTAAAGATCCCAGAGCCTTCTTTCTTAACCAGGAAATAGCAATAGAGAAATATCAGAATCTCCTGTTAGATATTCAGACATACTTCGATGGGTCACAAATCCCCGGCATGATGCTCCTGACCCTAATTACTTTACATTTTTCTCCTTTCACTGTGAAATGCTCTAAACCTGTGGTCTACAATGCATCGACATTTCCAATTTTTTCCTTAAGCTGTGTCAAATGCCACAGAATTCAAGTCTCTATAAAAATTTCCGACTTTAAAGTGACCACTGCTTACCTTTCAGTGCTTACCTAATAGTTTTAGTCTGCCTGAAATTCTTGCCCTGGCTCGAATTTGATCACCTGAATGTGATTTTATCATCTAAGTGCTTCTTTACCATTTTTCTCTAGGTTCTCTTCCTTCTCACTTAAGTGTCCCTAAGGTTTTGTCTTCTACTATCTGTTCTTTTTTCTCTCATGTTTCTCCCAAAGGAATCATGCATCGTGCACACACATGCTTTTTATTCTATACTGGTGACTTCCAAGATA
>PVKZ01005967.1:0-42785 GCA_004027375.1 Macroglossus sobrinus | reverse complement strand
ACAACGCGTTACCCCTGCCCCCCCCGGAACCACGCGTTCCCACGTAGAGGGTACCTCGCTCTCTGGCTCCGCAGCAGCCTTCCCCAGACGGGCCCACCTCGGGGTGGGCGGCCCTGCTAACTAACGCCCGGGACGAGGCCGGAGCAGCCACCTCCTCGCGGCCTGGAGGAGACCCCCGGGAGGGGAGGGGCGCACTCTCCCCTCTCCCCTCCCCTCCCCTCTCCTCCCCTCCTCTCTGCCATCTTTCCGGCTTGGCCGTCCCCGCCACATGCCAGCTGTGGAGCTCAGCGTGAGCCTGGCGAAGGCCTGGCCCCCACAACCCCAGCACGCCACCACGCAGAGCACACCGGTGACACCCACGTCACCACTCTCAACCGGCACTGAAAACACTCGAGGGAGAGTCTAGCACAGGGGCCCGACCTGGCCCGCCACCTGCTTTTGTGAATAAAGCTTTGCTGGGACACACTGTCACGCCCCTTCCGTTACTTACCGTGTGTGGCTGTTTTAATCACAGCCCCAAACAGTGGCTGCCCAGACACTGGAAAACGTTGCCACTCCCCACCAGAGTGCACTGTCCAGCACAGGAGCCACCAGGCACGTGTGTCTGCTTACACTCAAAACCCAGTGGAAAGTTCAACTGACTCAATCGTCAGTGGAGCCAGCCATATTTTCAGTGCCTGCCGGTCACGGGGGCCAGGGACCACGGCAGGGGACAGCACGGAACCCTTCCCCCACCTCCCAGTCCTGGAGGTGACAGCACTGCAAGTTCAGGATTTAAGTCATCAGGCTCAATGCACAGCCAGCGAGCTCCAGGGGCCGCTTCCTCCCGCTGACAGAAAAGCTCGAAGTCTCAGCAGACGGTCCCTTCTGCACTGGAACTTTGTAGGCTGTGCGCATTCGCCATATTAATCAAAAACTATTTAAAAACTATCAAACCCCTGGGACTACCGGTCAGTCTAGTGATACTATGGTTTGTCTGCTTTACTGTCCCCCTCCCCCACCCAGGGGACTCTAAACTGGGAAAGCTGGACCCTGCTGGCCTGAGGTAGGGAACCGACAAAGAAATGAACCCTGGGCACTAAAAAATGTCATTCAAGAGGCCACTGAAACGGATGGATGGTGATAAGTCACTGGAAAAAACTGCCGTTATAACCCTGTGGAAAAAAGTTCTACCAACGGCTCAAAGTTTTATTTAAAAAAAAAAATTTTTTTAAATAAAGATCCAAACAAGACAACACAGCTTCCCGCATTTGAAACCTGGCCCCACAACTGTGTGACCCTGGGCGGGTGACCCTCCCTTCTGTGTGGAAGACCCCTCCTCCCTAAGTGGAGACCTGGGGTCCCCAGAGAGGGAGGGGAAGCTCAGTGCGGCCCCTGCCTGCCCCTTCCCATCCCTGTGTCAGCCCCTGCGCCCAGGCCCCTGCCCAGAGCTGGCGTCGGGGGCCCTGCTGGTCCCCCCACTAAACCCTGGGCTCCCCGGGGCCAGGCTGTGTCTCTGTCACGGTAACGACCCTCAGCACAGGACACACGGCAGGGCTGCTAACCGGATGTTACACTGATCACGACTCAAGAAGCCACTGAAGATAAAACCAATTTTGCCAAACCTCACACGAACAGGCTTTCTCTTAAAAAGTTCTTATGAGTCAATCAAGCATTCTTCAGGTTTTGAAATTAGAAACGACCGCCAGCATCTGAATCAGAAGTCAGCTTTACGTCCCTAAAGGTTGCCCCTTCTCAGAAACTCAAGTCCAGCTCAGTAACGCATTCACCCCTTTCCGTCCACGATGAGACAGCCACCACCAACCACAACCAACAGCCACCAACCGCCACCACCAACAGCAAGAAGTCCACACCGGTCATGACGAGGTCTTGGAATTAAACAATAAAATAAAATAAAATAAAATAAAATAAAATAAAATAAAATAAATCAATGTAGTATGAGATAGAAAATCAAATGATTCCATTTCAGAATTTATTAGTTCAAAAAATAATTAGTCCACTACGTGTCTAAAAAATAAGAAAACTCACAAACCAAAAAAACCCTTTATCAGCTACCCTAAAAGTATAAAAATAGCCATTTCACATGCAATGAAATCATGGCATTGCTAACTAGTCGGTGGTGCTGAAGAACTTGAATAGAAACACAGTTACGTCTCGTATTTGCCCCCTGGGTCCTGCAGCTGACACATCCACACCCTTGGCCGTGGTGTGCCCTTCCCGGGGTGCACTGCAAAACTGTGAAGCCTCGGCCCAGCCCACAAGGTGGCTTTTGTGGACAGTGATTTCCACCAGCTTCCTAAAGAGGTTTGGAGAGAAAAGCAACCCCCGTTGCATGCCGATGACTGGGTATGCATCTGCCTTATCTTCCCCAGGTCCCACCCTGGGATCTGAAAAAGCCTGTCTGGCATTTTAGTCATACGAACTATATTAGTCACCTACAATCCTGCCCCCACCCTGCCCCAGCACGGTGTGAAGGCGACTCTGACAGCTGAGGCTGTTTGGGAAGCACCGCTGGGATGTTAAAAAATTTAAAGTGATCTGAGGTGGCTTAACTTTCATTTTCTATTTTGCCCAATTCTGAACCCCCCCCCCCAAAAAAATAGACTCGACCAATATTTTAAAATACCAATTAAGAATAAGTATATACTACTACCCCGAGAGAGTTGACTACGACTATTATTAATTACTGTAGTAGTAATTATGTTTTTCAGCTAAATATGCGTTGACCCAAATTTTGCAGGAACTATATGCATCGGAGGCAAAGGGTAAATTATATGCACGTTGAGAACTTGTTGCCACGTTCAATTTTAAAGCCGCACGGAGCCGATGCGAACGCGAGCTCCTGCGTGGGTCCGTGGAGGCACCGCCGGCCAGCAGTTACCGACCCGCGGTGGCTGTCTGCATTTCAAAGCGCGCGTGCGTCCCTCTCTCAGGCTCCATGTCAAGCTGGGAGAGAGCCCTCCTCCAGGAAGTTGCTGTCCAGACGTTTCTGCACGTTTCCTGACGGAGATCCACCCATAACTCTCGGGGATCGGCCCCGATGAAGCCCTTGCGGGATCCAGCAACGAACGCGCAGACGTTGTGAACACCAACTCCGCGAACGGGCGACTCGGCCGGGCGCTGCCGGCCCGCCTCCTCCCCCCTCCCCGCCCGCCCCCACCCCATGCCTTCCCCGGCCGGTGACTTCACATCCTTTGACATCAGCACGGCTCGGGAAGGGGGATGGGAGAGCGAGCAGAAAAGCAGAAAAACCCGCTTTGAACTATGCATGCCAGGCCTGCCAGAGACGCGGATTCTGTGAGTAGTTCGCAAAACGCCGGGACCGCGGGGACACGCCCCACGCCCCCGGTCCCGTCTGCAGCGAAACGGCACGCGATCGGCGACAGCGGGCTTCCTGCTCTCCTTATCTGAGGCACAATAGCCATTTACGAACGAGGCACAGGAGGTTCCGAGTCCGGAGCACGCAGCCACTCACCTCGAATGTGGAGAAGGGCCACGGGCTGGAAAGGCCCGTTGGAGCTGGCCGCGTCCACCACCATCCTGCTGCCCGCTTTATTACATGTCAACATCTAGGCTCGGCGGGGAAGGCAGTGGGCTCCTTAAGGCGAGAAAGCAGCCTCCATTTTAGTTTAAAAAAAAAAGAGACAAACTGGGGCTCTGCAGCTGGAGGGAACTGGCTGGCCCGTGACGTCAGCAGGCACGGAGCCCGCCGATTGGCCGGAAGCTGCAACTTAAAATGACACTAAAAAAAACTGCAAGGGGGACAGAGCGATCTGTTTGGCTGTCAGCGTGCACGGAGAGCCTCGGCGCTTTCCGGCTCCCTGCAGCCCCGGGCTCTCGGCAACTTTTGGGCAGAAACCCGGCTCGTGGGGTCGCAGAGCTGGGGCCGCGTCCCCGGCCGGACTGTGTGAACAGAGACACCAGGAAAAGCGTGTGTGTGTGTGTGTGTGCGTGAGAACTTTCAGTTTCAGCATTTCCCTAACAGGTACCCCAAAGTCAAAGTCAGCGGTAGATTCTGTCTGCCTGCCCACCTTCTCTTTTCTATTCTGACTGCTCTAACGTCGATCATATTTAGCATTGTGGCAATCCAGATATATATATATATATTTTTTTTAAGCAAATGGCTACTCAAATATTGCACAATTCCAATGCATGACTTCGGACTCCTGGTCAACCTCTCCTACTCTCAAGTTGTAAACTCGTAACCCTCAAACACTGTTTTTTTTTTTCCTTGACATTATTTTTTTACTGAAATAATTCAGTTAAAAATTAAAAAAAATTTAGATTATGTGGAAAATGAAAGCTTCTTTAAATGTAGTCACTAAAGTAGGAGTTAAATAAAAGCCACAAAATAAAATTCAGTGTTTATTTTTGTATCTTACTGATGTTACTTTTGTATCTTAACATGTTACTTCTAGATACTCTGTTTTAGATACTTTGTTTAAATTACAAATATATTTCCGTTATTTTTACGGAGCTAGTATTAAACTCTATGTATTATCCAGGTCTTAATTTCCTATCTTTGAAAAGGTTAATGAAAAAGCTGTTCCAAGAAGAAAGACATCATTCCTGAATTGTAAAATCCTTGCGGGGCGGCAAGGGGTTAGGGGAGGGTGGGAGGTGGGAGGGGCTGGACGGCTGATTCCTTACAAAAATCTCATTACGAGCTCCAAATAAAAACATGAGCTAGAAGAAACATCTCTGTGGCAGGCAGGGCTGAAGAAATCCCTCACTTCCTCACACGCACACCTGTTGGTCCAAACCACACCTTCTCTTTGTGGTTTCACAGAGGACGCCCCCCGCCCCCACCTCGTGGGCCCCAGTGTGAACAAGAATGCAAAACCCCTTTGGTTGCTAACCGAAATTCAGTAGTGAGAAACACCTGGCCCACGGCTGGCGGAGCAGCTATACCTGTGGGCCGGCACCTCCCACTTGGCTGCAGGAATGGACTGCCGGGACGGTTCAGGGGTGATTACTGAAGGCCCCCCACTAGGGAGAGTGTAGTTTTCACTGTGTGTATCAACAGAAGAAACAAGCACGCGAATGGAAACCGAGTCGCACCCCTCTCTTTCCGCAGAGCTGAAGGATGCTGCTGGATCCCGTGGCCAGCCACGGAATTCATGACGAGCAGTGGGGAGTGGGCGCCGCCTGAGCGCACTTGGCCTCACACCTGCCTGGCTCGTCCGCCACCTGGGCAGCAGACACGGCTTAACAGAAGCAGCCCACGCTTGGAGTCAGGCCATGCGAATTCCGGCCCTCTGGGCTCATCACGTGCTCAGATGCAGGGAGGACGGAGGACAGCTGCTCTAGCACGCAGTCCTCCAGGGCTCACCATCGCCTCCTCCCCCGGGGAGTGATGCTGGATAAGCTCAGGAGCTGTGCAGGGGGCTGGGCACGTGCCCACGCAGGGTTGTACTTTAAAAAGACAGACCTGCCCTGAAATCAGTTGATGTTTCATCTGAGATGAGAGGGGAAACGTGCCTGTCCTCAGATTGTGCTGATGAATGAGAATGCAGAAGTAAGGGAGAAAGGATCCTAGCATCTTTATAAAATATACAGATTAGAAGTCAAAGGAAGAGTGAAGACTCTCTGATGTATTTTTCCTAATGGTCTCTGATCAAAGGAATCCACTTTTATTAGTGACTTTTTTCATGCTCTTTGAAAGTCTTAGGCATATAAAGTAGTTCTCCGCAGCGGTCCCCGACTTTGTGGCTCCAGGGACCGGTGCTCTTGTGAGAATTTAAGGCCTGATGATCAGAGGTGGAGCTGGGGTGGTGATGCCAGCGCTGGGGAGCGGCGGCAAACAGAGGTGAAGCTTTGCTCACCCACCTGCCCACCTGCGGCTCACCTCCTGTGATGCAGCCGGGTTCCTAATAGGCCACAGACCAGTACCGGTCTGTGGCCAGGGGTTGGGGACCCCTGCTTTAAAGGACTCAAGACCGTGATCTGGAGATCACCAATGAAACATACTCTGTAAACACACCAATCAATAACATGGAGGAAAAAAGACCTGGACAAGCAAAGATAAGGTGTGTTTCTGAACCAAAAGCACCGATACTATAAATATGGTGGTGCTCTATCTTCCCCAAATTGGTTTACGGTCAAAATCCACAGGGGTCTCTTTAATTTTCTGAGTTCTTGACAAAATAATCCTAAAGTTTACCTGGAAAAATAAGAAGCAAGAATGAGAACACTTCTGATGAGAAAGGCTAGTCCCAGCGGCTATAACATGTATGAAGTAACGGCAGTGTGACACGGACTCAACCGGCAAGTCGATGGGACAGAAGTGACAGCTCCCAAATTGAAAAGTATGTTGATACAAGTGTAATATTACGGGAAAAAATGAACCTCAGATCAATGGAAAGGGGGGAGATTAGGTTACCGGTTGGCTTACATGTAGGGAAAAGTCAATTTAAGTCTTCATTACACCTAAAGATTCGAGCTGGATTCATTAACACTTAAATAAAAACAAATCACAATGAAAATCCTAAATCTCCGTAGCTTTTCGAAGAAAAAGGAAGTATCAATCCTCAAATTAGAAAACAATATTTAAAAACACAACCCCTGAGGGATATTATTCACATTAAAAAAAATTCATAAATTTCGGCATGTTCTCTCTGAAAAAAGGAATATGAATGCTATAAATACAGGAGTTAATAACATACTATAATTGACTGGACAAAAAAATGAGCCTTTGATGTTTGATTCAGTTCACAAAAGAACTATAACCGATTAATAATTGTATGAGAAAGTATTTCTTTGCTTGTCAAATCAGCAATAATTAAAAAAAAAGATAATACTGGTAAAGGCATACTGTACCTCTGCCAAAGAATCTACAAATTATTCTGATCCTTTTGGAAAATTATTTGGTAATATGCATCGAGATCCTTTAAGTAATTTTACTGCAGAGGATGCATTCTACAAATGTAGTACCCAGGAGAGAACGTCCCATTTTTTTTTTAAACTTTTAAGAACGGCGCTAAAAGACACATAACAAAGCTGATCGCCTTAACCCTTCCTAAGCATCCACTGCAGTGGCGTTTGGTGCATTCGCACCGTTGTGCCATCACCCCCGTCCATCCACAGAGCTCTTCATCTTGCAAAACAGGAGCCCACCCCCTCCCCCGGCCCCAGCCCCACCGCTCTGCTCTGTGTCACCACGAATCGGACCCCTCCAGGCATCACATGCGTGTGGAACCATTACGGTGTCTGTCCATCTGCGACCGGATGACTCCACGCAGTGTCACGCCCTCCAGTTCACCCATGTGTGAGGACGCCTTTCCTTTTGAAGGCTGAATACTATTCCACCACACGGAGGGACCGCATTTTCTTTCCTGTGTCCCTTGATGGGCACTGGGCCGCTTCCTCCCACCTTGAGGCTGATATAAATAGGGCTGCTATAATGGATACACCAACACCTATTTAAGTCCCTGCTCTCTATTCTTTCGGGGACATACCGGGAAGCGGAATTGCTGGAACATATGGCGATTCTATTTCTACTTTTCTGAGGAATTGCCGCACGGTTTTCCAAGGTTTTTACATCCTCGCCAAGGATTATTTTGTGTGTTTTTTTTAATGATTAAAAAAATTTTTTTAATGGTGACATTGGTTAACAAAATCCAGCAGGTTTCAGTTGTACATTTTACCAGTAAGGTAGATGTATATATATAGTCACACTGTGTGTTCGCCTCTCATAGTTACAGTTCTTCCTGTCACCACATATTTGATCACTTTACCCATCTACCTCTCCCCTCCCTCCAGGTGACCACTAGTCTAGTTCATTGTCCAGGTCCATAAGTCTCTGTCTGTCTGTCCTGTTCATTTGTTGCTTTTAGGTTTATATCCCACATATAAAATCATGTGATTTTCAACCTTTTCTGTCTGGCTTATTTCACTTAGGACGCTCTCGAGGTCCATCCATGTTGTCGCAAATGGCAGTCTTTCATCTCTTCTTCTGGCTATTGTTTCCGTTTTTGTATTTTTGATAGTAGCCAGCCTAACGGGTGTGACGTGGCATCGCACTGTGGTTTTGATGTGCATTTTCCTAATTGTTAGTCGTGCTGATCATGTTTTCGTGTGCTTATTGGCCATCTGTATCTCTTCTTTGGAGAAAAGTCTATTCAAGTCCTTTACACATTGTTTAACAGGGTCCTTTGTTTCCTTGTTGAGTTGTAGGAATTCCTTATAAATTCTGGATTTTAATCCCCTTATCAGATAAATCATTTCTAAATACTTTGTTCTAGTCTTTGGGTTGCCTTTTCACTTTGTTGTAAAATTTTGATGCACAGAAATTTTAAATTTTGATGTAGTCCAACTTATCTATTTTTACTTCGTTGCCCGTGCTTTTGCGGTCGCAGCCAAGAACTCAGCAGCGAATCCAATGTCACGAAGCTTTTCTGCTTATGTGTCCCTCTGAGAATCCACAGTCTCAGCTCTTACACTTGAACGTCAGTGATCCACTGAGTTAATTTTCGTACTCGGTGTAAGGTAAGGGTCCAGCTTTGTTCCTCTGCATGTGGGTATCAGTTTTCCCAACACCTTTTCGTGAAGAGACCGTGCTGTCCCCGTGAACGGCCTCGGCACCCTTGCTGAAACCATCCGACCGTGCCTGTGACGCCTTATTCCCGGGCTCTCCACCCTGCCGTGTCGGCGTGTGTGTCTGTGTGCGGCGCCGTGCTGTTCCCATTGCTACGGCTGTGCGGTGAGCTTTTCACATCAGGACACGTGAGACCTCCGACTTTGTTCTTCTTTTTCAAAATGGCTTTGGCTATCGGGGTCCCTCGAGAGTCCACGTGAATGTGGGGATGGATTTTTCGATTTCTAGGAAAAAACTGGTAGAATTGTGCCAGGGACTGCAGGAATCTGGGGACCCGTCTGGCAGTGCTGGCAATACTGAGTCCACCGATCCGCGGACACGGCTGTCTCCTGCTTGTTTCCGTCTGTCTTTCGGCCACGCTGTCCCGTTTGCAGTTTGCATGCCCTTCACCTCCCCGAATAACTTAATTCCCGAGGATGTGATTCTTTTAAGAGCATCGCATTTTTACTTATGACTCTTAAATATCAGAAACTACCTTAATGTCCAAGGGATTCAATAAAACATGACACACCCATCAAAAATATTTATAAATTTGTAAAATGAAAATATAAGTGAAAAGGTATCGTTTTCCAGAAATAATATCATGATCAAAATCAGCACTCCCCAAATCTTGACAGTAGGACAACTGCTGAGTGTGATGGCTATGGACGGTTTTTCTTTCGGAAACTGTATTTTTCAGTATTGTTAAAATAAGTACAGAATACTATCGTGAAAATTAAAAGCGACAATTAAAAAAAAAATACAGGTTAAGTTACAGCAGGGAGAATCCCTTGACGAACGCTGCCCCCTAGGCACAGGTGACAACAGCGAAAGGGCTGTTTACGGGGGCCCCAGAAAGAGGACGCAGGTGGCTTACTGTGAACGCACCACGGAGATCACGTACGGAACACACACGAACATACGTTAGCCTGAAGCGGCCATGACAAACTGGGGAGCGGCTGGTTCTCTGTCTCAGAGAACCAGCATGGGCTGCTGAGCTCTGCACGGCCGTCTGTCACCTCTGCCTGCGTGAGCTCCTGGGGTTATCAGTCTCCGGCGTGCCCTCCTCCCTGATGGCACCGGCTCTCAGCAAATGCCACCCCGTGGAGGCTCCTCGAGCAGCCGCATCACTGGATGGGGGACACAGGTTTCACGGCCTGCTCGGGGAGAGGCCGCCTGGCGTAACCCTGGGGCTGGACCCTCTTTCCAAACCAGCAAAAGGGGGTGTACGTGGTCCCCCCACCTCCTGGCTCGTTCAGAGCCACAAATGTCACAGGTGAGGCAACGTGGAGGGGTCGGGAGGGCGCGGCTGTGAGCCAGGCAGGCTCCAAGCGCAGGCCACCTCCTCGGTCCAGCCTCTATAGGGAGCCGCAGGAACAGGCCACACCGAGCACTTCAGCGAGATCCCTCAGGCCGCAGGGTCGGGGGGGGGGCCACTGAGGCCTCCCCCGCACAGAGCCAGCAACCACCCCAGCTGAGCCAGGCGGCAGCACCCGGCTCTGACCCCACAAGCCCCGACCACCCAGCAAACCTCTTCCTGTGGCCGGTCTCTGAGAGCGACATGCTACCTCGTCACTGGAGACGCCCCATCCAGCATCGCAGCACGCCCTCCCTCGCCAGCCACGGCGGCCCCATGCGTGGACCCCGTCTGTCACCCGCCTCCCCTCCCTGCCGCGGGGCGCACCGCGAGGGCCCAGAACGGCGTCTCTGGGGCTTGGGCCGGCACCCCAGAACCCAGGGCACAGCCCGGTCCCGGCGCATCCCCACCCGACACCTAACCACGCCTCGGAGCTGTCACACCACTCCTGTCCCCGTCCCTGTCCCCAGGAGATTTTCTGGGCAAATGCAACACGCTCACGGTTTCGCGAGGAGGTTTCACCGCTTGTTTCGGGAGAAGGCGGCTGCTTTTGGACCCAGGGATGGCTGCACCCGGGACAGGGTGCTGGCGACGGGGAGCCCCGGGCACGCTGCTGGGCGGGGCGGGACCCAACCTCAAACTCTGACTCCGCGGACGGTTTAAAATAGACTTTGTCCTGCAGCAGATCACAGATACCTAGCGTTCAGCTGTGTCCAAAGGCTGCCAGGGGACGGTCGCTGCCAAGAGCAAGGACAAAGGGACAGGCGCCGTGGCCCCGCTGGTTGGAGCGAGTGCTGAGAGTGACTACAAAGGGCGGACGAGACTGTCCCCAGGAAGGCCGAGGAGGTGGGTGCGGGTGGGAGGCCCGGGCCGCTCTGTCCCCCGCCGGGCCGGGGACCGCCAGGCGGGCAGGTCCTCGCGGCCCCTCCTCGTCCTGAGAAGGCCGCGCTGCTCAGAGAGCAGAGCGCGTGTGGCCAAGCGACGTGCTTCCGTGTCCCCTGCCAGTGACGAGCCCCGTTTCAGGAGGGGGCGGTGACAGGGACCAGAGGTGACGTCACAGCAACTCCATGAAAACGCGAGGGGCCGGGAAAGGAGAGGCCAAGGCCCGAGGGGCTCCCCGTTCCTTCACAAACGCATCCCCGGGCCGCCTGGCAGGTGCGGGGCTGGGCCCCAAGGACAGACGCGCTGACGGTGACCCTCCCAACAACAGCACCGCACAGGTGATGGAGGCACCGCGTGCAGTGCAGTGCATCCCCAGCGCGATGGCCTCTGGGGCCCTGGGGTACGCGAGGTGTGGCCACTCACACAGTGGAGCGGCACGCAGTCGCGAAAGAGGGCCATCTGACAGGTGCCACGACATGGGTGCATCCTGAGGCCACCAAGCTAAGTGAAATGAGCCAGTCACACAGGACAAACTCTGCGATTTCACTGACATGAGGGACCGAGGAGTGAAGCAATCGCAGAGACAACGTAGAACGTGGGGCCGGGGTGGGGGGTTGGTGGAGGTACCAGGCTCAGGGCTTTGGTGGGGACAGTGGCTGGACAGTGGTGCTGGGCACAGTGCCGGGCGCACGTATGCAACGCCCCTGAACTGTACGCTTATGATGAGTACTACGCCAGGCGAATTCAACCACCACTGGGAAAGATAAGGTGGGCCTGAGCCCGGCGGTTCTGGGGACTCTGGAGCAGACAGCACCAGCAGGGCGTGGGGCTGCCGCTGGGGAAGGCAGAAAAGCCGGGGCTTTAGGGCCTGGAGGAACGGGACAAAAGATGAGGACATCCCAGAAAAGGTGTGTGTGTGTGTGTGTGTGTGTGTGTGTGTGAGAGAGAGAGAGAGAGAGAGAGAGAGAGAGAGAGAGAGAGAGAGAGAGAGAGAGAGGGAGAGGAGTACGTGTGAGCATGTGAGCGAACGGGAGCTGAATGCCAGGTGCGGGGAGGAATCCAGGTGAGGCAAGGCCTGAGCTGACATCCGATGTGAGCTTACAGCGGCCAGGTGAGACCAGGCCCCAGACGGGGCTCGCAGAGAACGACAGGCAGAGGCCTGAGACTCGCCCTGGGTAACGGCCACGTCTGTGCTGCGGCCTGTGGCTGGGTCGGGCTGTTTGACACAAGACCAGCTCTCAGTTATTCACCAGAGCCGCCTAGTGGCACCTCTGCTGCCAGCAGCTGGCAGCGTGTGGCCAAGAGGGGCCAGAGCCAGGCCACCACGGGGGGTCTGGGTCTGTCGGCTCCCTGCGGGCAAGGGCCGTCCATGTCTGGTCAGCGTCAGCGTCCCGACCGCTCCCCATGCTCCGCACGACCCCGACGGCCAGGGAGCAGCCGCTGGAACGGACGGCTGCCTCGCCACGCCCGGGGCTGCTTCCTCTCGTCCCCGCGCCAGGGGAAGCCGTGGACATCGAAGGGTGACAGGAGTCAGGGCTGGACCACAGAAGAACACGCCGGCGAAGCAGCACCCCTCCCCCAACAGAACGAGAGCAGGTGCTCTGCGGACTTCTCTCTCCGTTTCTGTTACTCTCCGACTCGCGGGCCAGACGCAAAGCCCCTCTGAACAGATGGATGCACGGTCACCTGTGGGCAGCGAAACGGGCCACGTGTGTGGCAAAACTCTCAGCTGTATCAGACACTACGTTCCATCGCACGAGGCTGAAGTACTTTATTTCCACAAAAGCAGGGCAAGATGTATAACATTTTAATTCCCACCCAAAGGCCAATTAAAAAAAATTTAAGTCGGTTCTCCCAACGCCAGTGTAGCAACTTCTGCAAAAGAGCAAAGACTTAGTAATTCTCCATTTCTGCCCCGAGGTCTCCCGTTAACTGCTAGGTCCTACCCTGTTCCATGATGAGGTCCACTTCCGCCAGGCCGTTCTTTTCCAAAACGGGGCGAACGCCTCGAGAAACGGAGTCCGTAACTAATTCACTCCGCCCAAAAGTCACTTAAAACGTGGCCTCTTCATTTAACACGTGACAATTCTACCTTATGGACCAAAAATGTTAGATTCATTCCGAAAAATCTTTGCATGAATGGGGCCTGGAGACTACATCAGCCCCACTTAAAAAAAAGACTGCAAATTGCGATATATTTGTAGAGCACAGCGATTTGGTATTTGTATCCCTTACGAAGTGGTCATCCCAGTGAGTCTGAGTTACGTCGCCTGCAGTTACTACAACATCACTGCCTGCGTCGCCTACGCTGTACGCTGCACATCCCTGCGGCTTATTTATCTTAAGACTGCAAGTTTGTACTTCTCAATCCCCTTCACCTCGTCTGCCCGCCCCCACCCCTCCCTCCTGGCGAGCATCGGTTTGTCCTCTGTGTCTATGCATCTGTCCACGTTTTGTTTGTTTTTTACGTTCCATGTACAAGTGGAGTCATGTGACATTTGTCTCTCTGACTTATTTCACCAGCCTCACAGGTAAAGAAGTTAAAATAGCAAACCCTTTTTCCCACTTAACAGACGACTAGCGCGTCTGAGGGCGGCCAGGACGGGGAGGTGCGAGGGACGGACGGGCATCTCACGCACGCTGCGTGGTGTGGTGGCGTGTGTATGGTGGTGCCACCTCTCCGGACAGTATCCGTGGGGCTCTGAAAACGCAGGGTCTCTGATCCTGGATCTAGGATGTCCTTTCCTTGGATCCCGCTGTGGGAAAGGTTCAGAGACGTGAACAGTGACGACAAAGGATTTACATTCACAGCACGGCTTGTGAGAGCTGCCAACGTGGGCACCCACGGGGGTGATCGTGGGTGTTCAAAATGCAAATGGTTGTGAAAAACCAGGCTTGTTTCTGTAAAAGTCGGGCACAAGCTGACCACGCCACTTACACCATCACGCGGAACTTCTTACTGTAGTTTTCGGTCAACTCGAGAGAAAGACGCGAGGTATGGGAATTAAGAACGAAAGCGCAAGGTGATCGTTGTGCGAGGATCGAAGTCACTACTGGAGCACCAGAAAGAATCAGCTCGAGAACCGCTTCAAGCAGGAAGAAGACACCCGGGGAGGGCGCAGGACGGGAGACACAGGTCGTCAGCCTCCAGGTGAATGTTTAGCAGCTACTTCGAGGGCATCACGGGAGAGAAGCCCCCGCTCAGAGTAACAACGATAACGGTATCTGGGCACATCACGTACTCACTGAGAAGTGCACAGAAGCCACACGCGGGAAACTTAAAAACACGCGAACGCAAGCGACACGACCTTGAACGAGGACATGCAGCAGGCCCCTGGCAGGAGGCGCAAACGTCCCGCAGAAGCCACCTCGCCCCGGATGCTTTCAAACCCCGACGGGATCCCCGCGAAAACACTGGGGGCCTCAGTGGACGCTGCCACCTCCCCTCCCGCGATTGGCCGTCAGGGCGGGGTCAGTGCGACCCCAAAGAGCCACACGGCGGACTCTCTTCGTCGGGGGCCTGGGCTTTGCAATGCCTGGCGAGTCCGAGGGGCCGTTGTGAGCAGTGGGGACGCTCCGGGCTGGTGACGGTGGCCAGACGCCCTGGCCCCAGAGGCTCTGGGCGGGTCACGTGTGCCACTGCGGAGGTGGACGCAGCCGCGAGGGCGAGGCCACACGAGGTGGACGGCAGAGCCGGAGTCAGGGCTGTCCCAAGAGAAGAGTCTCAGGGGCCTGGCGCCCTTGTAGCTGGGGGGCGGCTGGGGCTGGGGCTGAAGGAGGCCCGCAGAGCCCCACCCGGCAGGCTGCTGGGACACTGCGGGAACACTGATGTCACGTATCACGGCTGACGGAGGCGGTGGCGGGGAGGGGGCTTTGCTCTCGTAACCTTGGATGGCCACAACTCGGTAGACGAGGCGGTCGTGCAAACACCGTGCCGTGAACGGCCACGACAGTGAAGGCGGAGAGCCCCATCTAAGCGAGGGATGGCCAGCGCTTTGTCCGGCCAACGGGGCCGGACACCTGCCGGAAACTTCGCTGGCGGTCGTGGAGGTGGTTTTGGTGGGAATGACAACTTTGGTCGTGGGGGAAGCTTCCGCGGCCGAGGTGGCGGGGGATTTGGTGGCAGTGGGGACGGCCAGAATGGATTTGGTGACGACGGAAGCAGTCGAGAGGTGGCGGGAGCTACAGAGATTCTGGCGATCACTACAATCGACCTTCAGATGCTGGACGCGCGGAGGCTGCAGACACAGACGGAGCTTCGCTCGCCCGCCTGCCGCTCGCCCGCCACTCGCCCGCCGTCTGCCCCTTCGGTGATGGAGGCCAGGCCGTCGTGCGGTTCCCGCGGCAGCGATGGCCGTGGTGCAGGCTTTCACGACTGCCAGGAAGCAAGGCTGAGCGGGAGAGGAGGGCCGGCAGGGACGGGGAAGCCACAGGTCGCCAGAGACGTGTGAGCGCAGCCCAGCGTGCTGGTGGCCGGGCCTCGCGGCTGCAAACGAGACGCGTCTTGGGTGACACTCATGTACCCGGGTGGAAAAGCCGAGGACTGTGTTTGTGACTAACAGGGTAACAAATTATTTTAGTTTCTGTTCTGTGGAAAGTGTAAAACAGTCCGAGAAAGGGCTTGCATGTAGATTTTTTTGTACTTAGGCTGTCGATGGCTAAATGTAATAGTCTGATGACGATGGATACGTGTCCTCAACAAAAAGAAACAGACAAAAACCAACCGCTTTTTCTACTATGAAACGAGCCCATTTAAAGCAACTGTTTGTAATAACATCGATACTGTTACTGTGGATTGTTTTCATAGGATATAGCAATAATTATGCCAACCAAGGATGTTAGAAATCAAGATTTTTCAGTGTAAGATAAAAACTACGAAAATTCAAGGAAGAAGTGGAAACACTACAGTGTTAACGTGGAATTAGAAATATCAACGTGAATGCATAAATAATAGATATTTATATTCCAGCTCCCTCCATTGAAAGCACCGAAAAGCAGTATCAGCCCAGTGGCAACAAGCACCCTGAGTACCCAGATTTTGGTGTCTTCCATCAGCGGTCCCCAACCTCTTTGGCCCCAGGGACCGGGGCTCCCATGAGAATCTGATGCCCGGTGATCTGAGGCGGAGCTGAGGCGGTGACGCCAGCGCTGGGGGGCGGCTGCAGATACAGTTGGAGCTTCGCTCGCTCGCCTGCCACTCGCCTCCTGCTGTGCGGCCCGGTTCCTGACAGACCCCTGGCCAGTACCGGTCCGTGGCCGGGGGCTGGGGACCCCTGTTTTACATCGTTTCCCACTGGAAGGAATCAGGGCTCTTTGAAAAGGGGCCGATTCCAAGTCTGGGGTGGGGAGGGTGGAACAAGTGTGGGGACATGTTACTGTATCAAAGTCAAGGCCTCAAAAAGTAAATGAGGCCGTGTCACAAACACACACGGGCGAGCCTAAGGGCACCCAGCTGTTAATACTACGCATCTACGACCCAAGGATGATTTTAGTGGAGAAAAGCACATCGATAGTAATGAAATCCTGGAGTCTGAAATCATATTCGAAAAAGGGAAAGCCAAAAAAAAAATTTTAGTTTTTTTACCATTCGAGGGAACGTGGTAATTAACAGACAAAGAATTCAGTTAATCCTATGTCAAGATAACGACGACCAAGACTCTCCCGTGGGTAAGAAATGTCTCTGCTTTCAGAAGCAAGCCAGGTTCGATGCTGACATCTCTGGTGGAGCTACGGTCTCGGGCAGGCAAGGATTACCGAGTGGGGTAAAGCGCGAGCATATGGTTGACAGGATGCCACAAGGGGCCTTGCCCATCCCCCCAGTACCTTTCGAGTCGCAAAGACAACCATCACTGCACGACGGAGAGCGCCACCTGTCGCCACCGTTGCAGGGGTAAAGCTCAGCATCCCTTCTAACAGTCACCAGACAGTCCGCGTCGCCCACAAGGACGACACTATCTCCTGGGTCACGCAGCATCACCGCTGCGGATTCCATCCAAGAGGGTGTGTTTACAGGAACTCTAGGGAGAAAGTGGGGCGGGTCTACCCGGCCAGTGGCTCGGCTCATGAGTCCTTACCACACCAAGATGCCACTGGCACACCCAGACCAGCAGCGACCCCAGCGTCTGGCAGGAGCGAGGACAAAGCCTTGTTGAAGATACTTTCATTCTAGGTGTCGATTTATTTCAAATACTTGAGTACAGTGACCAGCATGGCATAAAAAAACCATCAGGTACACGAGGAACTGAGACATCATGAGCCAGCTGTGACCAGGACTCCAGATACGGGGATTATCTGACAGACTACACACAAAGCAGTGTGCTCGCTATACTTAGAGAAATGGGAAGTTTGATGGTCTCCGCAAGAGAACAGGAAAATACTTTTTAAATCACAGTGCAGATTAACAACAGACGTTCCATAAATGAAAAAAAAACATATCTGTAAAATTAAAAGCTCAATAAATGGGTTTGACAAAAGACCTATTAGACACACCAGGAGACTCTCTACGAGATAACAGAAACTGAGAATGCTTAGAATGTTTAGAAAGTTTGACAGCAATTTAACAAGGCGATTTTATGTCTGTTGACAATAATAATAAAATAATTTGTGGCTGCATTTTATCTTTTTGTTTTTATAGTAATTTATGTTTACTGTATTTAAAAAAAAATATTAGTCTGTGATGAGCTGAACATCAACAAAAGGAAAACTGGACCTCAGCATGGATAACGTGAGACTCTGCTCGAGAAGACAGCCTGGTGAACACAGGGCTGAGACGTACGGACGAGGACTAGAGATGACAGTAAGTAAGAAGGTCCCAGCACGTCCGATCAGAGCCAAAGGAAGAAGAGACCAACGCAGAGATCACAACTGAAGGAATAACAGCGGGAGTTTCCCACAACTGAGGAAATACAGCAAGCCACAGATTCAAGACGGATGCCCCGAAAGCCTGATAAAGACCCCCATCCCCGCCCTGTCCCCGCCATCAGCTGGACGCCAGCAGTGGAACCGTCCCGGGCACGGACCAAGATGAGACCCGTGGTCAGAGGCCACGCGCGCCTCCGCAGATGATGCCGGCTCCTCGGCTCCAGCGGGGGTCCAGACGCCAGGAGAGGGTGCCTGCCCCTTGCTGTCCTGGGGGAGATGGCTCCACCTGGGCAAATGAGTAGAGAGCCTGCCACCGGCCGACTCTCGTTAAAGAAAATACTAACTGATGGATTCAGACGGAGGGTGGTCCCCTCCCCGCCCCCATCAGAGACCCAGACAGAGTCTGCCACGCGAAAGGAGCAGAGGGGACAGCGACAGACGCGGGTCGGCCTGAACGAGCGCCGAGGGCACGGACGGCGCTGCCGCGGACGGCCCAGGGGCCGATCCGACCACCCGGCACCCGCAGCCTTGTTTCTTTAATTACTAGACTTTCATTTTGGGGTTCACAGAAAAATCGGATGTAAGACACAACGGGCTCCTGCGTGCGTTTCTCCCCCAGCCGCCCCGGGTCCCCCATTATGCACATCTCGTATCGTGTGGCACGCTTGCGACAGACGATGGACCAGCATCGGCACGCGTCAACGTGCCGAAGGCCACGGTCACAAGAAGGTTCGCTCTGTTTTACGGTCTCTGCAAAATGCCACGAAATGCCACGTATTCAGCAAAACAGAGCCATGCAGCATGGCCTCGCCGTCCTTAAACGCTGCTGCGCTCGGCGCCCCCCGAATCCCCGTAATCGCTATTCCTTTTCACCGTCTCCTCACCTGTGCCTCTCCCAGCACGTCACGTGAATGCCGCCTTCCGGACCGCCCTGCCCTCGGCAGTACGCGTTCATGGCTGCTCCGTGTCATTGCACGGCCCGGTGGCTCAGTTCTTTATAGTACTGACATCCCACGATCTGCACGGACCACAGTTTCTCTGCTCCCCGGCTGAACGACATCTCGGTTGCTTCCAAGTTTTGGCAATTACGAAACAAGCGTGGCACAGTTTTTAATCTCTCCAAATGCTTGCATAAAATCATACAGAGCGACTAAGGTGACCAAACCGAAAGCACACTGGCAGGATCTACAAGAAAGTCAGGGGAAAACACGTCCCCATAGACAGGGGAACACGTGGGGACAGACGACCAGCAGCAGCCGCAGCCCCGCGTGCCATCGGCGTCTGTGCGGGAGGGAGATGGCAGAGCAGCCAGGCTGTCACAGAAGCACGTGGCCGGGGAGCGGGGTGAGCCCGCCCGAGGACAGCAGCTGAGTCTGGGAGGCGTCTGTACTGCAGGGGGGAGAGCAAGGCCACAGCTAAGTCTGAAGGGTCTGGAGCCCATGTGGGCCTGGGGACCCTCAGAACTCAGCAGCCGAAGCGCCCAACCAGAACTGGCCACGCCGGGGAGAAACTGCTGGAGACGAACCCCAAGTGGCCCATCCAGGGAAGGCGGAGAGGAACAAGGGGAAGCAGGCCCAGACAGAAGCAGGGGGAGAGGCTGCCTCAGGGAGCGAAGGGAAGCCACTCTGTTTCTGCACATGTCACAAAAATGACCAAAGCTGGAGCCCACGTCCCTTCTCTCTCCAATTTCTCCCTCTCGCTTCCTCTCTCTCAGCACATGCAGACACGCGCGTGCGTGCACACACACACACACCAGGAGGGATCCAAGTCAAGTCCCACACAGAGTTATTATAAGAAAAAAAGGAACAAGAAACAGAGTGACATCTCTGCAGACAGTAAAAGCATGTCAGAAAGCCATCCCACAAGAGACTTTAAAAATTATAACCTCATATTTCAAGATGAGCCACAAGGCGCTAAAGGATAATATGACGTGTGAAAGGACATGAATCCTTACCAGAATGGGTACCATAACTCTGTAAAGAATTAAAAAGAAAAATGTCAGCAATGAAGATTCTCTGAAGGAACAGAAGAGCAAATACAACGTAAGACGTCTTACGAGGAACAGCATGAAAAAGAGAAAGATAATTTAAATTAAAAACAGTTGAAAAGCATAAAGGGAGAAACAACGAGTATAAAAAAAAGGCAGAGAGTCATTATTTATACAATAGCAGTCTCCACAGGAGAAAGTAAAGCATGCAACAGAACAAATCCTCCAAATAATCATCCGAGAAAAAAAAAAATGTATTGAAAGCACACGACGTACATGTGGAAAAACCAACCCAAAATGAAATTACTACTTTGAAGAAAAAAAACCTCTAGGCATCAAAGCACACAGACCAAGCAGCTGGAAAGGGAGAGAAAATGAAGCTGACAGCGGTCTCCGACAGCCATGCTTTAGCACAGAGGAAACGGGGTAACAGCCTTAAAAAACTCATGAACACAAAACGCGCCCCGGGCTTTCTGAAGTCCGAAGTTGCAACCTCCCGCAGAGAAGGCCCAGGTGACGGCGGGGCGTGCGGAGTCGACGCTGGTGCCGGGCTTACCACGTGGAGATCCGGCCTCAACAGGGATGGGAGGGGGCGGAGACGGTCTGCAACGGGCCCTGCGCCCCGACAGCGAGAAGAGCAAAGCCATGAAGGGGGGAGGGGCAGAAAACATGCAAAAACCTTTACTCTTAACATGATCACATCGTCAGTATGTTTGTACCCTTTTCTGAAAAATACACTGTGTGTCTTGTGGGATAAAGCACATGAATAGTTATCGGATGTATAAATTCTATGATCTCTGATGTCCTTGGGAACTGAATATGTTGGGGTGACAAAAAGGAGGTGTAAGACAGAAGTTAAGTAAACGCGTGTTAATCTGAGTCTGACAATATCGTATGAACACCTGCCGTGCTATATATCCTGAGCAAACATCGTTTCTAGTTTGGTCCATGGAAAAGGCCAGTCAACGACAATTCCAGTAGCAACGGGGATCCTGGCACCCAGACAGAGGTCTTGAAATGCCACTCCCCGCTGAAAGCAGCCAGGACTTCTTAGAGAAATGGCTGATCCTCAAATTTATAAGGAAACGAGAAGAGCCAGGGCAATTCTGAAGGGAAGGCTGAGGGGCTTACGCTGCCGGGTGCGAAGACTCGCTGGGCTGTGCTAGTGGCGTGTCGACGCCAGGGGACATACCAGCGGAACGACCTAAATAGAAGAATCAACCTTATCAAACTTCTAGGAGAAAACATAGGGGAAAAAGTGTGACCTTGGGTTAGGCAGAGTTCTTGGATACGACAGCAAAAGCGAGATCTATAAAAAAAAATAGGATAAATCGGACTTAACTTCAAAACTTTTGTGCTTCAAAGAGTAGATAAAGACCAGACACGAACGGGGAGAACAATATCTTCAAATCCTCCGTCTGATACAAGCCTCTCACCCGGACGACGTGAAGGACCGTTCACAGCCGACCCTCGAACACGAGTTTGAGCTGCCAGGTCCGCTTACGCCGGGGTTTCTTCCACCAAATACTGTCAATGCATTTTCTCTTCCATACGACTGTCTTAATTTTCTTGTTTTCAGCTTATTTTATTCTAAGACTATGGGAGATCACAGACTTTCTGACTGTACAGGGGGTCAGTGTCCCAAGCCCCACAGTGCTCAAGGTCAACGATAATAATAAGAGAGCCAGTTTAAAAACAGCCAAGCTGACAGACGTTTCATTAAGGGAGACGCAGAAATGGCTGCCAGGCACGTGGAGGGATCCACAGTCGTCAGGGAAACGAAACCCCAAGGAGATCCCCCCACCTGCCCACGAGAGGGGCCACGGCCCGAAGGACAGGTGACAGCAAGGACTGGCGAGAACGGGGCACGCCGAGACCCTCACGGGCTGCCGGTGGGAACGCAGGACGGTGAACCTGCTCTGGAAAGCAGCATGGCCAGTTTCCTAAAGATACGGGTCATGAGCTCACCATCCAAGCCAGCGATGCTACTCCTGGTACCCACCCGAGGGAGGGACGTGTGGATTCAGACGGAGGCTTGGATGTGGACGTCCACAGCAGCGTTCTGCGCAGCAGCCAGAAACCTACTCGAATGCTCATCAGTTTGTGGGTGATAAATAAAAGGTGGGATGTTCATCGAACAGATTACTCGGCAGTAAAAAGAGACGAACTGCTCAGTGTGGGTGAACCTCGAAAACGTGATGCTTGGTGATTACAACGAGTGCCTTTTATAGTATGAAATTATGCTTCAGTAAAACTAAGAACAATCTATGATTCGACTATTATGGATAGAGCTGCAGTTGTTTGTACTCGGGAATACATACTTTAAATTCGTTTATTATTAAAAACAAACTGAAAATAAGAGACCTCTGTATTCAACTGAATAAATCGGGAAATAATACAATAAAATAGGATAACAGTGGAAATGAATGATGATCCTGAGACAAACAAAATCATCGAAAGAATAAATGGACTCATGAGGAGACATCGCCATCCCAGGTGTGGGAAAAATGAAAAGGTTCATGAAAGGACCTAATGTCCGAGTTAACACACGATCTTCTCTAAACTCACCCACATGGAAAAAACCTACAGAATTGTCCCTGAGCAAAGCACCAGGCCCAGCCCAGTTCCCAGATGACCTTGAACCCTGTGTCATGGACGGCAAGACCCCACATGCTATTCCCACACGTGGTCCACGTCCGATGACGCCCGGGATGCGGGCGCATCCTGCAGCCCCTGCCCTCAGGGGGCAGCGGGACAGAGCCGCGTACAGCTGCAGGCCGCCTCCCGAAGGTCACGTGTAGCATCGGCACAGCTCAGATCGGATGAAGTCCAGGCGTGCAAAAGGGAGGAGGACTGTGGACCAGCTTCACGCAGTGAACACAGACGCAGAGACTGAGGAAAATGAGTCAGCTGGACCAGATAAAAGTTATCGCACGCCCCGACAGTACTGAGGTTCAGTCCAGTAACGCCCAAGCACAGTCCAAATCAGGAAAATCGATCGACGCATGATTATTATATGAACACCTTAAGGCGTAAAATCATATGGCAGCTGATAAAACCCAGTGGCAGTACACGAACATGGCGGCAGCCAGCCAGCGCGGGGGCTGGACAGAGCCACGCGCAGGTGCACCTCAGAACATCAGCTCTCTGGGTAAAGGGTGGCTCACCAGAGACCAAGGGCCACTGTCACACGAAACAAGGAAGTGCTCAAGCCTTCTACCAAACTGGGAGAAGGCAGGGACGCCCGCTCTCACCTGGCTATGTTTTACTGGTCCCAACGGCCTAATAAAATTGAAATAACTGGTATGTATTGGTGTAACTATTGGAAGACAGATAAAAATATCTAATTGCAAATGACGGGATTCCATATGTAGATACCAGTTTAAAAATGACTAAGATGGCAAGGTGACAGAATAAGAAAATCTTAGAGAACCAATAACTTTTCATTAGATTAGTGAGATTTAATTAGAAGCAGAAATGGAAAAAACATAACCCAGTCACAAGAGTAACCAAAACGATAAAGGACTTAGGAGTGAATTTAATAAAAAGGAGTACATTTCAATAAATTGAAAAAAAAAATCTTATTAAAAGCCAGAAAGCAAGACCCAGAAGACTGGAGGCGATACGCCACCTTCCGGGATGGGAGAGGAACGTCACGAGCGTGTCACTCTTCCCCAGCTTCGCATGCCACTTTAACCTCATTCCCATCAACTCCTGGTTTTTCTGGACTGGACAAAATTATTTTACCACATACACAGAAGCGCTAACGTTGAGAGCAGCTGACACAGATCGATCAAACGGGACCAGCGCTGGCGCCGGCCTGGCCGCTGAGAAGTCCCCCTGGGTTTCTGCAAGAGGGGACATGCACCCACCGGGAATGCCGGGCACCGGCGTCAGGGCGAGCACGCTGCGAGTCAGCGCCACTCGGTGCAGAGAGAGGGAGAGAGAGAACGGGGCAGGTGAACAGGCCCGGAGGGGGACAGAGCTGTGCAGGGCCCCTGGGGAGGGACAAAGGTGGCCGGGAAGGATGCACGCGGGGCTGGGCCTCTGCGCCTGGTGCGAGGGCCGGGCATGGACCCTAGCGGCAGGAGCCAGGCTCCGGCTGTGATGGGTGCCAGGGGGTGCTCATGGGAAGCCTTCTCCACGGCAGCGTCCCCGGTACCCTGGCCGGCCTCCGAGGGTACTGGAGGGGATCACACGCAGGCACCCCTCTCCCCCTGGACCCCCCCATCGGGACAGGAAGCGGGTTCCAGCAGAGCAGGCCCGGTCCCAGGCCAGGGCTGTTCCTGCGGGCGCTCAGCACAGCGTTTGCTGAGTGAATCACGGACGGCGTAAGGAAGGCAAGGACCATTTGGGAAATGACCCAGCACACGTATGACCCATCGCAAGGCTAGACCGCAGGCGAGCCGGAGGCGGATGCGAGCTCGGCACTCTGCAGTGAGTGGACGAGTGGACTCCAGGCAGGGGAGGGGCAGGGAGCGCATCCAGGAGCCCCAAGCCCCTCCCTCCAGCACCCCCCCCGCCCCCGTGCCCAGACGGACGCACCTGCCCCGCGGCCCTGCTCTCTGCCCCACGCGCGGTGTGCAAGGCACTGGGACACGCCTGCACAGGCGACAGGCCCGGGCTCTCGCTGAGCTCGTGTGAGACGGAGGCTAACGCACTGCAGGAGACCACGTTAGCACCTGAGGTGTGGAAAACACCTGAGCCATCACTGTCTCAGGCGCAGCAAATGTAAAGGTTTTCGGAGGCTCGCGTGTGACTCGGGGGCCCTCACCCTATTCCTTCCATTAGGTTTTATGTACCTCGGTCTCCTCGAGGGGCATTCTCAGGGATGGAACTTTCCAGTCCCCGGCTGGAAAGGGGCGACCGAGTCATTTTGCAGAAGATCAGAAGCACAGAGCTCTGTTCCCTGGTTCGCCTCCAGCAGGAGACCCCGGGAGAGGTGACCCCCGTGACCACGGCAGAGAGCCCGCGGAGGACTGCCGTTCCGGCCCTCACGCCTGCCACCCAGAAAGCCTGAGAGGTCCCAGCACAGGTTTCCCAAATACTCCACCTGTAGCAGCCCCTGAAAGATTTGTATCTTAAATAGCTCTGTGGAGTTTAAAACATGAGTTCAGCAAATAAGTTAACGGCATTTAATCTAAAAAAAAAAAAAAAAAAACTCGAAAGGAGAAAAGATGGACCTAGAGAACACAAATGCAGCGAAGATGTAAGAAGCCGGCCAACTACCAAACCGTCCCTCCTTCTCCCCAAATAGGCAACATTCCACGTTAAAAGACGAATATCAAAGGTTACCTTTTAAAGACGGTAGTTTCTGAAGTTCTCTATTATTGCTGATGCTAAACCTGGAGGAATTCTGCCGTTTTTCTTTCTTCACTATGGGCGGAGGGGCTGGCACTTTTATTTTATTGGATGACGAGGCCGGGGCAGTAATAAGGCTGTTTTTCCTGGGAATCTGGTTTTCAAGATAAAAACAAAAACAAGTGAATATGTCAAGTGACTCGATTTGACAGCGTACTTAGAATATGGAAAAAGCAAATAAGGTTTACTCTAGGACAGTTGCCTCCACTCCACCGTGAACACCACGAACATAATTCCTCACAGCTGGCGTCTGAGGCGACATCCCACCTCCAGAAATACACCTCACTTCCTTTATCTGCTTTTAAACGGTTGAGTCTACACATTTACCGAACAGGCTGACGGATACACGTAGGCTGATTATAACGACCCTCCGGACACGCTCACATCCTAACCCCTGGCACCTGTGACTACGCTTCGTGGTGCAGGAAAAGCGATTCTGCAGATGGGATGCGGGTAAGGACCCCGTGGCGGCAGGCGGTCTGGGGTGACCGGGTTTTACAAGACGAGAGGAGGCAGCGAGCCGAGGACGCGGAGGTCCGAGAGACTGGAAGATGCCACGCTGCCGGCTCTGACGACGGAGCCAGGGCCGTGCGCCGCGGGGTGCAGGCGGCCCCCCAAAAGTGGAGCGAGGCAAGGAGACAAACCCTTCCCTGAGCTTCCGAAGGAACCAGCCGTGCCAGCACCCTGACTTCAACCCCACGCCAGGCTTCTGACCTCTGGGACTGTGGAGTGACAACCTAATGTCCCTTCAGGCCCCTAGGTTCGTGATTCTCTGCACGGCAGCAGCAGGCGGCCAACGCGGCCGCATGTCTCCGAGTGACAGGCTGGCACTGCTGGCTCCCCGCTCGGCCTCGGACACCGGTCAAGGCCACGGGAAAGCGCTCGGGACGTGCTCTTCCTCCTGGCTGCATGGTGGCAGCCGCGCTGTCCTTCGAGGGGCAGCCGCTGGCAAGGGGACGGGCGGTGCAGACACAGGGGCGGAGGTGGACGGGGGCTGAGGGTGCGCGCAGCAGGGTCCTCACTGTGCTCGGCCCCCGGCAGTGACAGCTGACAGGTGCTCACAGGTGCTCACAGGTGCTGAGTGCCAACCATCGCGATTCCTGCCCCGCCCTCCGGTCTGCCCAGAGAGATGGGGTTTGAAGCCACACGTCTGCTCCTCGCCTTGGAAACACAAACAAACCCGCCAGGCCCCTCCCAGTCACGCCCACCTGAGCCCCCAACTACCTGCTCCCGCTCTGGAATGGAAGTCCCCGAGAGGTGCGCGCCCCTTGACTTTGACAAGGTGCTTAAGGGTCCTGCGCCCGGGAAGGTTTGCACGACGCCAGCGCGCCCCACGCACACGGGGCCCCCGCGGGGGGCGAGGGCCGGGGCTCCCTTCCACCCCACGGTCTGCAGCTCCTTCCTCAAACGTCCCCCACGCCTGTCCCCCTTTCCACCTGGTCAGGAAGGCATGGGTCTTTCCTCCTTAACAAACCACCCCGTCTGTGACTCCCCACGTTACAGCGTCTCTGCTCAGCTTTCTCCAGACGCCCCAGAAACCCCAGTACGGCCTTCGCAGTCACGAGCAGCTCCCCCAGAGGTTAAGTCACGTGCACACGTGTCCAGGAGACTGAAGTTCGTGTGTCCCTTTGTTCTTCTGTAGCGCCGAGTCCAGTGCTGCCCGCACGTGACCTTGATGGACAGCTGGGTGCACACAGGAGCAGGGAGTCCCCCGCTGCTCCCACCTGACACGGGGACAGCCGTGCAGGTCCTGCCACAGAGCATTTAACGCCGGGACCAGGTGCTCGGGCGAAGCCAGAAAACAGTAATGACATCGTGGCATCGGAGGCCCACGGCAGGCCACCGCAGGCCCGCGTGCAGAGGAAACCAGCTACCCTAAGACCTGCCACCCCCTGTGCCACCCTGCGGCCCCACGGGCCCTGCTGGCCTCACCCCTCCGGCTCCCCCTGGGCCCTCTCCCAGGGCCAGGTGCACAGAGCTTCCAGAAGACACGACGGGGTCCATTCCCCATCCCCCACGCTGACCCACCGCATGGCCCTCCCACCGTGATGGGGTCTGCTCCGACCCCCACTCCCCGTGTTCAGATGGGGCGAGGCCTCCACTGCACCCCGTCAGCTCCGTGTCCTGCCAGGCGCCCTCTCAGCCCCATGCCTCCCTCTGTAACCGTGTCACGGCTGTCATTTAAGTTCACTTGTTGATTGTGAGGTGGATGCTTTTCCCCCAGCGAGGGCTGTCAGGGCCGGGGGTGGGGGCTGGTCTGTCTGGCTCGGCCACCACAGTGTCCACGTCTGTGAAAAACACAGGCCACCCGACACGTGCGTGACAGGGACCCAGGGACCTGCACGGTGAGGAAGGCTCCTCTGAGGGCGGGGGAAGAAGCAGGGCGTGTGTGCGTGTGCGTGTGCGTGTGCGCGTGTGTGTGCGTGTGTGTGCGTGTGTGCGCGCGCGCGTGTGTGTGCGTGTGCGCGTGCGCGTGTGCGTGCGTGTGCGTGTGTGTGTGTGTGTCTCGTGGGAGTCGGTGGCGGGCGGAGGGCTCCGGGGGAGGGTTGTCTGACCACCTGGGAGGGGAGGGCTTCGAACATGCTGGACGCTGACTCAGGAGCTCCAGAAACGGCCAACAAGCACGTGGAGAGCCGCTCGACGTGCTGGCCACCTGAAGCGGCCCCCAGGTCTCTGCCGCGGTCTTGTCCCACGGGGGTGTCTAGAAACTGAGTGCAGCTTTGGTAGCACAGCGCCCCCTAGAAACACCGGGGCGCACAGCACTCACTGGGAGCACACTGCCTGACGTCGGGGGCCTCGCTGGGTCCCGTGCGGAGCCCTCGCACACGACGCACACGACGCACACGACGGCCCTCGGCACACAGCTGGGCCGCCGGAAGGACCGGCTGGGTGACCGTGAGTGAGTGGCGGGCGGGCCAGGGGCCCGGGGAAGGGCAGGGCACGACTGTGAGGCGGAGAGCAGTGCCACCAGCACAGGGGTCTCGCTGCGGGCCCGCCCTCCCCCACACGCCGCTCTGCGGGGCCGGGCCGCAGGCTGGTCTGCGACACGGGGCTGAGAGAGGGTGAGTGGACATGAGAAATACAGGTTTTCACGCTGTTTTATTTTTTAAACACGTGTGTTTTGATGCACAAGGATAAAACACCTAAAAAGGCAGCTGAGAGGGCCACCGTTTCCCTCGGTCTCCCCAGGCCGCCCCTGTGGGGACAACATCGCGTCCTCAGAACGGGGCGGTCCGGGACCAAGGGGTGGCAGGCCCCTCCCACCTCGCCACCGAACCCCCTCCGACTCTCACCGTCCTCTTCCCCCCAGTTTTAGGCACCTTCTCTCCTTGGCCCACTTTTTATCTCTTCTTTAAATTTAATCTTAAATTGGATATTTCACATTTAAAAAGTGACAGCTAACAACGTTACGTTAAATTAAATACACTCGTAATTGAAATACTTTGGAAGACGCTGCGAGGGCCCCGGGCAGCTCTGTGTGACAGAAGGTCCCGTGAGGCGGAAAACGCGGAGTGTCTCTGTCCAGCAGCGGAGCCACCAGCCGCGTGTGGCCTCTGAGCACCCGGCTGCCGCGACTGAGGCCCGAGCTCCTACATCTAACCTGAGGTTCGTTATTTAAATAGACGTACTTGGCTGGTGGCTCACACCTTGGCGCAGGTCTAATGCCTCAGGCCACTGAGTCTGACCGTGCCACTGGTCAAAACGGCGTTAGGTGGGAGCCCACACCATTGAGAGCCAGCCTAGACCTCATCCTAAGAGACCACGGATGATGAAGGAAGCCAGCCAACCTGGCGTCCGGGCGAGCGGCAGCCCCAGGCCTGTCCTCTCGCTGCCCAGGGGGTCGTCTGTCACCTGGATTAGGGAAGCGGCACTTTGCTCTCACACCTGACCAAGGGGCAAGGGAGTGGCTGCCCAGCGTAACCCCGACAGGGGGACAGGGGGAGGTGCGACCATCCCGACCGCCGGCCGACCCAGGCCCAGGCTGCCCGGGCACCCCGGCAGGGCCCCAGGATGTTAGGGAGCCCGGGAGGCTTTATAGCTGGGATCTTTCAGAGGACTGTTCCCTGTGACTTCGGAAAATGTCACCATGAGTCATCTTGGCGGCAGACTGACTCACCAGCCCCCAGAAGCAGGAGGCGGCGTCTCCGCCACCACACGGCTGCAGGGCTGCGGGGCTGCGGGTCTGTGGGTCTGCGGGGCTGTGGGGTTGCGGGGCTGTGCGGCTGCGCTCACGCCCAGCGGCCCTGACACACGCTCGGGGCTTCCCTCGCCGGCCAGAGCACTCTGGATCATTCCACGTGGTTCCCGTCAACTCTCTCAGGAAGGACATGCCGTGTGTCAGGGCTTGTGATGAAGGCAAGCGGCACGCTGACCGTCCCTGTGGCCTCACCGGCCACACGCCACCCGCTTTCTGGGACGCCATCATTCAGTGGTGACCCTGGGTTTCTCGGATGCTCTAAAGCATCCGTCTCCTCCAGCTGGCTCTTCTCAACACACGCGCTCCCTCTGTCCCGCCGACTCAGCGGCAGGAGTCGTAACTGAACGGGGCCCAGTCACTCCCAGGTGAACGGAATGTCCAACACAGGCGTGACGCTCGCAACGAGCAGAAACGGACGACACTGCAGCTCTTAACAGGTAAGGGCAATGCCATCATCGTCATCTTCCCCAGAGCTTGCAGTGAGCAAGGGATGCTCAGAACAAAACGTTCTCCCTCTCCCTCCCTCATTCTCTCTCTCTCTCTCTCTCTACACAGATATATAAAACTTATAAAGTCTTAAAGATACGTTCTGAGATAAAACCATCTCACTCCTGTTAGAATAGCTATAATCTACAGAATAAGTAATAACAAATGCGGAGAAAAAGGAACCCTCATACACTGCTGGTGGGACTGCAAATTGGCACAGCCACTATGGAACACAGTATGGAGGTTCCTCAAAAAACTGAGGATTCATATGCTTTATGATCCAGCGATCCTTCTACTGGGTATTTACCCCAAAGACTTGAAAACTCATATCCGAAAATCTGCTCACAGATGGTCACAGCAGCATTATTCACAGTGGCCAGGACATGGAAGCAACCGAAGTGTCCTACGACAGATGGCTGGATAAAGAAGCTGTGGTATATGCACACAATAGAATATGACTCGGCCATAAGAAGAGATGAAATACTGCCATTTGTGACAACATGGATGGACCTCGAGATGGTTATGCTAAGCACAACAAGCCAGACATTAAACGTTGAAAGTCATATATCACTTACATGTGGGACATAAACCTGAAAGCAACAAATGAACAGAACAAACAGAGACTCATGGACATGGACTGTAAACTAATGGTTGCCAGAGAGCAGAGGGAGAGGGAGTCGGGGAGGTAGATGGGGTAAAGGGGGTCACATATAAGGGGGTAGCAGGGTGAAGTGGGTAAAGGGGATCAAATATATGGTAGCTGAAGGAAACTGAACTTTGGGTAGTAAACACAACAGAATACACAGATGTCAAATTATAATGTACACCTGAAAATCATATAATTGTATTAACCAATGTTACCCCAATAAACTTAATTAAAAAAATGTTCTGAAAAAAAATCCCAAATAAATTTGAAATAAGAAATATAAAGCACTGAAGATCACATTGGCAACCCAGTATTTAAGTGAAAATCTTACACTGAAGTGCTTCAATTAAAGTAAGATCTTAGGAGATTACACAGACCTCTCGTGTTATATAAAAGCAAACCACAAACAAACCCAAAATGCTCGTCTTCAAATTTTCAATAGGCTTTAGAAAAAAGACCCACGGACCTTAATCTTCTGCTTTAGTATCACACTGTTTATTTAAAAACTAATTATACTGAACGAAAACTCTGCGTTCAAATTTCCTTGGAGGATCAAAAAGGCGATAAAGAAATAAGCCTCTTAATGAGAGAGATCTTTGTTCTAATTACAGTATCAGAAAAATCAGCAAGATAATGATCTGGGGCTCTGCTTCCTGAGCACTCGTAAAATTTAGCAAAATTCACCAATACTTCTTTACCCTAGGTCTTAACATACGCGGCAAGTGCAAAAAAATGTCAGGTGTTTAAATGGCTGTCCTCGAAGACTTACTCTAGCAGGGGAGGCAAATTACAGGTAAATAAAGATTGTCCTAGACAGTTCAAAGGATGACTGATAGAGCAAATAATTGCTACCCAAATTTATGGACCAAGATGGTGAGCAAAAGCCTCCCTTAAATGTCAGAATACATGAACTTGGAAGGATGGAAGGGCTCAGACAGGCAGCAGGGAGGACAGAAGAGGGTTCTACATCAGTTCCCAAAGTGGCATCTGGGGACCTCCAGTGAAGTCCCTTAGGCCAGGGTTCCCCAACCTTTGTGGCACCAGGGACCGGTGCTCCTATGAGAATCTAATGCCCGGTGACCTGAGGTGGAGCCGGGCGGTGATGCCGGCGCTGGGGAGTGGCTGTGGATACAGATGGAGCTTCGCTCGCTTGCCCGCAGCTCACCTCCTGCCGTGTGGCCCGGTTCCTAACAGGCCACGGTACCATCCGCAGACAGAGGTGGGGACCCCTTCCGGGGTCCACTGTTTTTGCGGTAACACTAAGACACGGTCTGCCTTTACAGCCATCACCCCGTCGCCCCTCCACAGGCTACGGGGCTGAAGACAGGCGCAGGCCCGGGAAGCCAGCTGTCACTACCAAGCCAGGTGTCAGAGATTCGCAGACACACGGAGCAAGGCCTTTTTCTCAGTGAGGTTTTGTGGTTGTTTCTCATAAAAATACGACACTTATGTGAACCTGTAATGGGTGTGTGGTTATTACTAGGAGAATTCATATTTAAAATTTTGCAGCTTTACTTTCTAACGGGAAACATCAGACAACAATAAGCCCCCTAAACACAGCTCTCCGGGATGCTGGCCGCCTCTGAGGACCGTAAAGGGTGCTGGTACCCGTTCTGTTTAAGTACTGCTGCTCCAAAGGGAGAAAGCATTTCGCTCGGCTGTCTGTGCCAGGCGTGACCCGCGGGCAAACGCCCTTTGTGGAGGGGCCGTCTTGCCTCCAGGAGCCGGCTGGAGGCCCGTGTCACCACTGGGGAGGGCGGGGGCTGCTGCAGCTGCTGGGGGAGGCCGAGGGGCGGCTCCCACGTGGCGGCCTACCAAGCACCCAGCTCGTAACACGGGACAGGAGTGGGTGCTAGGAAGGGGACAGCGCAGGGAAGAAGCAATTGCTTCCTCGTCACCCCAGGGCAGGAAGCCCCACTCCGCCCCCTGCTCCTGCCCCCCACTGTCATGCTGTCCAGAGCCTCACACACAGCCCTCGGCAAAGACGCTGCTCAGTGGCCAACGTGGCAACTGGACGCAGGGACCCCCACTGCCTACCTAACAATTACACACACTTTTCAAAGTCTTTAAAGTACAATTTGTCCGGATCTTCTCCGAGTTTCAGTGGAGTCCTTCAGGGCCGTATGGGACAATGCTGGGAAGAGAGTGGAAACGTGGCATGGGAGGCCCCTGGCGACAGTCTGAGTCTCCATTCAGCCAACGCAGTGGCCGCTGGTGCCCTGCAGGAGCGGAGCTGGGGACTCTCCTCTCTGGGGGTGATAGTCACAGCTGCCCCGCCAGAGAGCACACATGCCAACAACGCGACTCCACTGACCTCTTCCAACTCAAGGCTAACATTCCTGCCCCGGAGACGAGGGACTAGAAAGTCAAAATTTTCTTGAAATTGTTCACAAAACGTTACTTATAATGTGTGATAGGTGTTACTGTTATTATTAGATAAATGAATGTTTTTAAAATTTCACTTTTAATGTTTAAAACATGACCCCACCACCTACACCTGTGGGACCTCTGCCAGCCTGGCTCCCTGTCTGAGCCCCGGGGTGGGAGTGGGGGTGGGGGGCTGGCCGGGGAACGAAAAGGGACGGATTATAAAGAGAAAGCAGTTATTACTAAAAGCAGGTGTCAAAACAAGCTAACAAGCCGGAGCGAGAACCGTGTGCAGCCTTTACGGTGACAGGTGTTACGTAAGCGCTGCAGGAGAGACCTTGAAACAGAACGAGGCTCGGGCAGGATGTGTAGAATGCATCCCTGAAGACACTGGCACCACCTTTCCTGTGCTGAAAACACAGCACTCTGCAAAGAGCCCTAACACGTCTAAAACGTAACCCCGGACACAGTGCACAAATTAAAAACACAAAACACCGTCACGTGATCCGAGCCTGTGAAACGGGCTTCAGGACCCTGAGCAATCGAATCGACTGAGATCAGAAAGAGTCACAAGACGTGGTTCTGTTGCCACAGATCCCGGCGTTACACCCAGAAAAGCTGCTCAAAGTGAGTTCCCTCCTCGCCTCCAGAGCGCCCCACTCCCCGGGGGCCGTGAACCCATCTGCCGCCTCCTCGCTCCTTAGAAGGGTGCCACGACATCAACCAGTACTAAGGACCGGGCAGAGACTTTCATTTCTAGGACACACATGGACAAGCAAGTCAAATTTAAACCTTCTCTTTGAAAGAGAGAAAAAGAAAAAAGAAAAATGTACCAGTACAATTCAAGGAGCAGAAATTTCTAGAAAAAGGCGAAAGCTGCGCAGCGGCGGTTATGACCTTTCACGTTGTTTTGCGTCATCGAGCGGTCCTGCCACGCGTCCTGCGGGGAAAACTTCTCTCCAGCGGGGGCTGCGCCTAATCTACCCACTCGGTTAAAAACGGCCCAGTCATTCTGGGGATGAGGAAAGAGGGCCACCGGAGTTAGGTCACAGTCTGTGGCCACCAGGAGTCAGCACTTTCACCATCTAACCCTGGAGCTGAGACACCTTCCCCTCCACCGTCCCTGTGAAGGGGACGTGCCACTAACGAGCTGCACAAAAGCGTGGGGACCGATCTGCACTGTTCGGGTTACAATCTTCTCAGGGGAGCACTGAGAGGCCGAAGAGGGAGAGCGTGTAGCAATGGTTCGACTCGCTGGTCTCAGTCAGTTGTGCTTGGTAATCGGGCAGAACTAGAGAAATGAGATGACGACGGGGGTGGGGGGAGCAAAACGACGATAAAAAAGTTTTAGGGTTCGACTCAAAGCAGATGAACTGAAATGCCTCGATTTGTATTTCTGCAAAATGATTTACACAGGGATCTGCCAAGTATCACGCTTAACGTGCCATGTTGCCTCCGGGATCCTTATGAGGAAGTAGTGAAGGGCCCGACATGTCAGTATTTTTAGTGGTAATTTCAAGCTCTGTAGCTCCAGCTCTTAGCAGGGCTAGAAAAAGATACAAGAGGACAACTGGGGCATCGCATTCAGACACTGCAGGCCACAGCTCAAGAGCCGTAAGTGACTGACCATCTTAGGAACCCAATCCACCTTAGAAACGCTCATTTGACATGCTAGTGGTTTGGGTACCTTTCAGAGTCACTGAACCTGGATTTTTCAGGTTCAAATCTAACATTATCCATCCTTACAGCTGAATTCTTTCCACTGAAACAGGAATAAGTGAACCATGCGTACTGATACTTCTTTGTGACACTAACAGTGAGGGGAGACGAATCTGGGAGCCAGAAAGGTTTGGGGAGCACTAGAGTCTTGCAGTTTCCATGAAAGATCAACAAACTAAGAAAAAGGAAAAACATACACCTTTCCAGAGCGACTAAATTTCATTTAAAGCGATTCAGTCAGAAGAGTGACAAGGAAGTAAGCAAGCCAAATGCAAGAATGCCACAGTCAAACCTGACTGTCTACTATCAAGGAAGGGCAGGGAAAAGATGGACACACATAATCCCTGTTGATAGTCAGGGAATCGTTTGGATTTCAGCTTTTTGCTTTGCAGGGAGGGCAACAGATTTGCTGGAATAAATTGCCCGCAGAAGCCCAGAATTGCTTAGAATGCACCCAATGACCTGGAAAAGATAACCTGGGCTAAAGAACAAGAGGCCACCGCAGATAACAGCCAGCAGAGCTGAACTCATTCTAACTTGGCTTGCAAGAAGAGGCTGACCCTTGCAAATGAACGTCATCTGTGATAAGACCAGTGACCTCGATGATCCGTGGAGAACTAGGACACTAAGTTAAGCTGCTTCTCTGCACCTAACGATTCAGAAGGGCCTATAAGCTCTGCCTGTCCTTCAAGCTCCCGGACCCTTAGCTGGAGGTGCCCCAGTCCAACGACCAAAAAGGCTAAGCTGTGCAAATGCTCTCAGAGCACAACCGTGTGAGCAGACGACAGCGACCCCATCAGGTCAACGCAGTCCCCGCCCTGCATTCCCGCTGTTCCCCAATGAGCCGGACAGAACCCAGTCAGTCTCTACGGGACAGGCTGCTAGATTTGAGGGGGGAGGGGTGAATTTTAAAATACCAGCACACAGATATGCACGGCGTTTATAAAAACATTCGTGTTTTTCCAAAGCAGAATAACAAAAACCTAAAACACCGAAATTGAGGATTATGGAAGACGTTAGGAAAAAAATCTCATACAGGGAAACATTACAAAACCCCAGGTTTTATCAGCCTCCGTTTTCCGAACCTCAGTGAAAAGCTGCCCACGAACAAGCACAAAGTGAATATTTGAGAACAGTTACCTCTGGTTCTATTAAGTCTTGTCCTTCTTTGGAACTTTTCCCGCTTTTCCCTGCTTTGGGTATATCCTGAGAAATATCAAGCAGAATCAATTAGGCTTCTCAAAATTTAGACTGATAAACAACAGATAAATCTAAACGCAGTTTTAAAACGGACATACAATTTAACTAGGACTTACGATCGTTTTAATGAGTATCAGGAAATTCTACATCGTACAGAGAAACAACTTAACACAGACGCTTACCCACCCCAAGTCTGATTCCTCTTTCTATCTGTCTTTGAGGTGGAAAACTTTAATCAAATTTCTACAGCGCTCTCGGCATTTTAAAAGACCCACATCACATCCCTTTCTTCCCTCCCACGTAAGGGCTGTGCGCGGGGATTTCTGAGGTGATGCTGGAGCTCCACCTGACGCAAAAAAACATGTCCCCCCCCCCCATGCAAACGCGGCGACACTCACAGCCATCCGCGCCGACACCCGCTCAGGGTAGGGTCTCAGGCCCCGAGCGAGCGTCTGGAGGGCAGGCTGAGCCCTGAGCGGGGGCCCTCCGCTCTCCATTTCTTCCCGCCGGGAGCCCCCCGCCCGGGGTCTGCAGCGCCCCCCCCCCCCACGCCTGAAGCCCCTGCCGGGGCTGTGCGCGGCTGGCTCAACCACCTCCGCGGCCGCACCGGCCCCCCGACGCCCATCGCGCGCTGCCCCCGGCGCCCACGCCGGCCGTCCGGACCCCCGCCCCGGCCTGGCCGCCCCGGCGCGGCCCGCCTCCGCCCCCCGCCCCGGGAGCGGGCGGAGCGGCGCCCCGGCGCCCTCAGGACCCAGCGGCCGGGGCCGGGGTCCGGGCGCAGGACCCCGAGTCCTGCCGTCCCCCCTCCCCGCCCGCCCGCCGTCCCGCGGCCCGGCCCCGACTCACTTTCTCCTTCTTGTTTTTATTCGGCATGGCTGGTGCGGGCCGCCCCCCGCGCCGCGCCCCCGCAGCAGCAGCGCCCCCGCCCCGGCCGTCGCGCCCTCCCGGTCGCAGCCGCCCCCGCCGCTGCCGCCGCCGCCGCCGCCGCCGCCGCCGCCGCCGCCCGGGGACTGAGCCGTTCGCTCGCACGCGCTTCCCCTTTTCCCGGCTCCCAGAGCTGCGGCAGCCGCGGCGGCGGCGGCGGCGGCTGCGGCGGCGGCGGCAGCAGGGGCGTCTCTCCGTCCCGCCCCGCCCCTTCCCGCCCCGTCGCCCCGCCCCCGCGCGGGCCCCGCCCCGCCCCCGCCATTGGCCGAGACGCCGTCACGTGCCCTAACGCTCTCCCCCGCGGCCCCGCCCCCTGCAAGCGGCCACGCCCCTGTTCCCTCCCACGCCGCGCTCCAGCCGGTGTCCATCCTCAGGCCGCGGGGCGGCCAGGGCCGGCCGGAAGAGCGCAGGCGATTCTGGGGACCGAGCGGAGGGCTGCAACGACGGTGACGGGCCGGTGCCCGCGGTGGACGTGCGGGACGGAGAGCGCAGGGCACAAGTGAGGCGCAGAAAAGGCGCGTTTGAAAAGGATGACAAAAAGTTACTGCAGCCACAGAGCACGGCCCGGCGCGAACAGTGGCCTCCTGGCCTTGCCCCTCGCCGCCGCAGGGCTCGCCGAGCTCGAAGGAGCCGGCGCGCCAGTGCACGGGGGCAGCCAAGAGGCCCGGGAGCCGCGCGAGCGGCAGTTTCGCGGGGTCCCGCTAGATCCCGCCCGCCGGTGCCCGCCCCGCCCGATTCAACGTAGGCCCCGCCTCCGTCCGCGTAGGCCCCGCCCACCGGTGCCCCGTCCCGCCTCCGTCCGCGCAGGCCCCGCCCACCGGTGCCCCGTCCCGCCTCCGTCCGCGCAGGCCCCGCCCACCGGTGCCCCGCCCCGCCTCCGTCCGCGCAGGCCCCGCCCACCGGTGCCCCGCCCCGCCTCCGTCCTCGTAGGCCCCGCCCACCGGTGCCCGCCCCGCCTCAGTCCGCGTAGGCCCCGCCCACTGGTGCCCCGTCCCGAGGCTCTAGCTGCGCCAATGGGCCCGTATTTTATTTTTTAATTTGGCTTGATCATAAACCACGTGAGGAGACCTCTGGGGTACGGCCAGTGTCACCTCGCTAATAGCGCTGGAGAGATGAGTTTACCAAGGGAAGGTTAACTTCGATATACGTCCCACTTCCAGTATCTGTCTCAAACCTATTGTAGACCCTGATGACTGGCATCGAAATGGAAGACATACACGACTTAGGAAGACGCTAGGAGTGAACGGATGTCACGTGTAGGAAGCGATGATTCAGTTGCTGGATTATAACTGGGCCCTTTCTCTTAGGCGGGGGTTTTTGCTCTTGAGAGTTGCCAGGCAAAGCATTTTTGGTTATTCTGTGCCGCTCACGATGGGAAAGCTGAAAGAAGAAGAGAAAGATCTAAAGTGAGGAGTGTCCTGAAAATAAGTTCTACCCGCAGATGAGTGTCAGAATCTGTGCCTTTAGATGAATAACTACAGTGAAATGGCACAGCCTCGAACAGCTCTATGTGCAGAAGAAACGATTTTTGATGAGTCTTTCAAGTGGGTTAATTGTTTCTCAAAAACAAATAGTTAAAAAAATGTGAGAGGTAGAGCAAGGCATGCACCTAGTGAATAACATTTCATTTTAAAAATAAAATGTATGCTATCAATGTGATAAACCTAGTATAAATCCACATCAGAACTATTGGTTTAGGACCACCGAGCTCCAAGGAAGCTTCTCCAGGACAAGTCTGTGATCCAGTTCCCTTGTGTCGGAGTCTCTCATGCAGGGACCCCGTTTTCCTTCCTCCTCCCCCCTCCCGCCACCCTCTGATAACCACTAATCTACTGTCCGTGTCCATGAGTCTGTTTGTTTGTCCTGTTTGTTTGTTGCTTTTGGGTTTATATCTCACATGTAAGTGATATCTTGTGATTTTCAGCTTTTTCTATCTGGCTTATTTCGCTTAGCATGATTATCTCGAGGTCCATCCATGGTGTCACAAATGGCAGTATTTCATCTCTTCTTATGGCTGAGTCATATTCCATTGTGTATGTGTACCACAGTTTCTTTATCCAGCCATCTATCGTAGGACACTTTGGTTCCTTCTATTTTAATGTACTTTGGGGTCTCTGAAGGGTAATAAGCTGGGGAGTGACATGCTCCCACTTGCTCTTTAGAAGACATCCGTGGCAGGGATGCTGGGCATGGGGATGAAGGTGGGAGGCCAGGAGAGCAGCCAGGATCTCGTTATGGTCTGGGTGCCAGCTAGTGAAGCATCTCTGTAGCAGGAACAGGGGGAAGGATCGCAAAAGTCCAGGAGGTAGAGTGGCTTGGGCAGGAGAGAGCCCGAATCGAGGAGAAAGACTAATGCCCGTGTTTGTGGTTCAGGCCACACGGTGATGAGGATGGGAAAGAGCAGAGAGTGAGTTTTTGAGGGAATGTGATTTCAGTTTGGGTTCGTGTTCAGTTTGAGTTGTGTTTATGCCAGCAGAGGCGACCTAGGTGGCAAATGGAAATACAGATCTGACACGCAGAGTGACAGTATATGTCAGCGTAGGTATTTATCACTTCCACTTGAGTTTGAGGGAAATCATATGGGGCAAGATACGGGACAAGCTGCCTGGTTCCCACCCGATGACCTTGGAACGATAATAACCCGAGAAACTGGAACCAACGCCATCGCCTGCACAGCGGGTGGCTTCGCAAGCGACTCAGGTCTCTCTGGAGGACCAGAGAGGTCCCTGGGGGCCCTAGGGCTGTGGCTGTGCTGCGGCCTCGGGTTCCGCTGCGTCCCTCTGGGTTGCAGACACGCACATCAAAGCTGGGCAGAGCGAGGAAGGCCCTTGACCTAGGAGAAAGGCCCTTGACCCGGGATCAGCAGTGGGCCTTCCTGCGTCTGCCCTCAAGCTCTTATGCCTGGCGCTTATCTTCAAAGATGCCTGTGACACAGCTGCCCGGCTCTCCTGGTCTCCTCTGGGGGCCACTTCAAACCCGGCCGTGCCTGCTGTGCTGCCGGGGTGGCCTCCCGACCCAGAAAGCCCCTCTCCCGGCTCTCCAGACGCCCGCCCGTCCTGGGCATCGTGTGTCCCCCGTGTCTGGCGTTTGTGGAAGAAACTGGTCCCACCGCTTCCTGAGCGTCGGCCCACATCTCAGACTGTTCTCTGACCTGCTGCTCCTCGTAGGCTGTCGTGTCCCCCTCAGCCGAGGCCGTGCCCACAGCCCCCGTTCTCTGCCCGGGAACTGGACCAGACAGACAGTCACTTCTTCAAGGCCACCCCGGAGGCCTCCCCTACCCTAGACAGTCACCTCGCCCACCCCACCTTCTCCTCACTGCATCTCCGTTGACATGTCATCAAACACATTTCTTACTGAATCTGCGCCTGTGTATTCAGCACGACAAGGTCGCCTGAAGATCTGGGGGGTGGAGGAGTGGGGAGCAAATTTAAGTCAGATCACACTGAAATGAAATATCCACGTGACCACAGTGCTTGGCACGTAGCGAGCGCGTGGGCAGTTCGCTGCCATCCCGTGGATGTGATGTGAGGACCTATTCCATTCCGCGGACCCGAGGACACACCCAGAAGTCACCGCCACAAGGCCCGGAGCACCCAGAGAGCTTGGGCAGACGGAGGAAAGCCTCTCGCTTGGCGCCGGAAGAGCTCGGATAAATGCCACGTGCCAGCCCATCCCCACCAGCGGGGAAGACGCACCACCTGAGCCGCAGCGCACGCCTGGATGCGCCCGGAAAACCCGCAGCTGAGAAGTCTGCGGAGTCTCTGAAACGGAAAGCTTCGTAGATTGTCCTAAGGCAATCGATGAAGGTTCTGGAAAAAAGGCTTTAAAAAATATTTTAAGACATTTTTATAGCCAAGTATTGAAGAAAAATCAGAAAAAACACAAAACAGAATTCCCTATTTGTGCCTATAAGGGTGAAATACAAGCCCTTTCTTTTTTTCCTCCCAAATCCCTTTGTCCGGGCAAGGGGATAAGACAGGACAGAAATAACCGAACCCGAGGTGCAGAGAAGTCTCCCGTAAGAGCATTAGCCACCAGGGCCAGGCGGCTTCGGAGCGGGGAGGGCACGTCCAGTGGGTGACAGGCAGCAGAGCGCTCGCCGAAGGCCAGGCCTGGAGACATGGCTGCAGCGTGCTCAGGAGCTGGATTTGCTTTCTTGTCCCAAGTCTGGGTGACTGGAGTTAATAGTCAGGAACCAGATGGCCTGGTCCAGTAGGTCTGGCTGGGAGTAAATTAATAAATGGTTCATGCATAGAGGCATGAGGTGGTCACACAAATGAGGGAGGGCCGTTGGCCGGCAAGCCACCCCCAGTCCCACGCCTAACGGGGGCAGAGGGGGGCCCTGGCGATCCCAGAGCCTGGTGGAGTCACTGCAGGGAGGGGGCAGGGACCTGGGACAAACACTCCATCTCTCTCTGCTTCTCCGCCAGGACCTCCCACTGGAGCCCGAGACCAGAGACCCAGTGACGGGACATGGAGCGGGCAGGGGAGGGTGGGTGGTGGCTCTCGAGGGACCTTAAGCGAAGAATAACTCTGCGGCAGGGAGGAAGGGGAAATTTGGAAAACGGGAAATGGGAAGATTCAGGTTTACGTGTAGCCTTTGTGTGACCTCGGCTCACACCCTCTCCACCGATGGTTCTCAAATGGGGTGGTTTTCTTTCCCCCAGATGCCATCTGCCAACGTCCGCAGACCTTTTGGGTGGAGGTGGGGGGTTCCTCCTGGCTTCTGGTGGTCGGAAGCCAGGGACACTGCTGAACACCCCGTAGTGCCCAGGATGGCCCCCATGATGAAGAAAGAAGCAGACAGCGTGGGGGTGGAGAGACGCTGGTTCACACCGGTGTGCAAACGGAGGGGGTACACCCCGCCCCGCCCCTCCAGCAGTGAAAGTCAGCTCCATGCCCACAGACCGCACTGAAGAAGAAACCCTCCATCTGGGCGGAACCGGGCCACCCCTGCGCCAGCGAGCAGGGTCCCCTGCTAAGTGACATCTGTCCTGGGAGAAAAGCCCGCCTTTCTTCAGGGGCCACCATCCGAGTGATAGCTGCGAGCTAATGAGACTGCCTGTTACAAAGTTTTTTAACTGGGGTAAAATACACCTAACATAACAGGTCCCGTGTTAGCCATTTGTAAGTGGACGGTCAGGTGTTGTTAGTGACAGTCACATACACAGACGCAGAAAGCTTTCATGTCGCAAAACTGAAATGACCTCCCGTGCTCCCCTCCCTGCCCCTGGCAAGCACTACTCTGCTCTTTGTCTCTGTGACCCTGGCATCCATGGGGGCCTCGTATGAGCGGAGTCATACGACATTCGTCTTCTTGGGACTGGCTTATTTCCCTTAGCACGATGTCCTCAAGCTTCATCCACGTCGTAGCATGCGACAGGATTTTCTTCTCTTTCCTCCCCCAGCTTTATGGAAGCACAACAATTAGGTGCTCGTACTGACATTGTATAATACATTCAATACATTTTTTCAATTATGGTGGGCCTACAATAATATGTTAGTTTCAGTTGCACAGCAGAGCGATTAGAGAGCTATGCAATTCACGAGGTGATCACCCCACAAAATCGGGAACCCCTGATTTTTACATGTTTTTTACAACATATGTTAACTATTTTCCTGACACTACCCTTTACATCTCCATGGCTATTTTGAAACGATCCATTTGTACCTCTTAATCCCTTTGTCCCTTGTCACCGCCTCCCCCAACCCCCCACCCGTCTAGTAGCCCGCAAAATATTCTCTGTATCTATGAGTATGTTTCCATTTGTGTCATTGTTGTGGTTTCTTTTATTCTTTATAATAAATTTCATGCATATGAAATTATGTGATATTTGTCTTTCTCTATCTGACTTGACTATTCAATACCCTTTCCTTTTAGTCTGCGTTCTTTGAGGACCTGCCATACTGTTGACGACAGAGGCCGCACCATTTCACATTCCCACCAACAGTGCTCAAGGGTTCCAGTGTTTCCACATTCTCGCCCAAACTTTTTTTTTTTGGGGGGGGCGGGTAGTAGCCAACCCACCTGGTGTGAGGTGATACGTCATCATGGTTTTGATATGCATTTTCCTCATTATGAGTAATGTTGAACATTACTCATAATATGAGTAATGTTGAACCATCATAAGCTCGTTGCCTATTAGTTTATCCTTTTTGGAGAGCTATCTATGCAAGTCCTTGGCCCACTTTTGAATAGGGTGGGTTGTTTGTTGTTTTTGT